>CAJHQP010002393.1:0-87297 GCA_905132765.1 Moricandia arvensis
ATTTCAGTATACCATGCTACTTTCACGGTAAGATCGTGGTAAATTTTAATAAAGATTCGAGTAATATGTTTTATATTCTGAGTGAGAAATAATTATATATGTAATCACATATATGGTAGTTGTGTAAATCGACATTTGGTAGTTGTGTAATTTTTGTTGTCAATAAAATAATATTTTAAATAGATTCTGTTAACTATGTGACATTTTTTCTGTGTGAACGGTGTATATCATATAACATTTGTGATAACGAACTTGTTGAATTTTGTTTACAGTCTTTGAAACTTTCCTATATATATTGCAAAAGAATGTTGTTCATGTCATTTCAATCCTATTTTTACTAACTCCGAACAATATATTATAAAAATATTTGTGTTTGTTAATATACACATTCTTTATAATTTATGTGAGAGATTCAAATTCTTTATGCAAAGATGTGAAACTATATATACACTCTTTATTTAACTCATATAAATCCGCGAATCCTTCTCTATATATTTGAAGTGGGAAAAAAAAATGTATGTCATGAAATGTACACGTGTCTCACTACCATTAGTCACAGCTGAACAAAGAATGAATGAATTTTCTACGACGGCCAAAAACAGTTCTGTACATTTAGTCATTTACACTAGACAATATGTACACATGTCTTACAACGATTGGATACAGCTGGACATGTCTCGGGCAGGTGTTGCCTTCAGGAGCAAGGAACCTGAGCTACAAGAACCCTTCAGACCTGACCTTTGTTTAGAGGAGCAAGGAACGTAAGCTAGAAGAAACCTATAGACCTGCGTTTCCCATGACGACACATACACTCTGGTACAGGATAAGCCACCACGTCACGATCTCTCCTCCCTCTCCGTGACTCAGGATGGCCTTGAGACTTACCGTGAAGCTTCCTAGCCACACGACTGAGTTCAGAATCCGAAACAGAAGGGTTCTCCATTAAAGGAAGCATCGCTCTCTTGTTAGGCATTATAAACTTCCTGTGCCCTACATAAGCTCTGTTCCCCTGAAAAATATCCAAAGAGTTTAATGTGTTTGCATGTTTAGAGAACGTATGTGAGTGCTTACCTGCATAGCTTTGGCCATGTTTCCTCCATGTGAAGGAAGAAAAACATCACTGCTAAGTGAGACAATGTAGTCAATAGCAGCCAAAGCTGAAGATCTATTGGTGTAAGGCACAAGCTCTCCTTTATGAGCCAAAGTCTCCTTTGTCACCAAGTTAGTAAACTCTTTAGCGAGTGGCTCCATGGCTCTTGACCCACCAAACGGCTCACCTCCAGCCACATATATCGACGCATTCCTCGGTGCTCCTAACGCCTTCAACAACCTTGCAATCTCATACGCATTGAGAGGACACAACCCAGCAAGCCTACGCTCTGTATACGTCAAGTTGAGTCTACCAGTGAGGTACCTAGGCTGAGACATTCTTGTTTCTGCTATGATTCTATCGAACTTTGAGCCTAAACCGGTGAGACAACCGGTTCTCACCCACACATCTTTCTCTAGCCTTAAGTGGAGAGCTATGTATGGACCTTCTATCCACATCCTTCTCGCGAGTTTGTTCCCAAGATTCTCAACGTCTGCAGTGAATCTCAGTGCGTGAAAAGCAACTTTGCATCTGAGTTTCTGCAGATCCGGAGGGAGGTTCTTGGCTAGCCTTGAGTCTAACCCCTTCAACACCAAAAGCCCTTCCTCATTCAACTGTTTAAAGAACTTAGCACGGATCCAAACAGGAGAAACATCCCATGGGATCTGATTCTCTATGGTCTGTCTTGACATAAGATGCGTTGAAGGTAGAGAAGAAACAACACGCACGTCTGATCTAAGCGTTTTCTTGAAATGCTCCACGTCGAAAACGTCTGAGAACTCACTGAGAAGAAGAAGAAAAAAAACAGATCATCACTAAACCCTAGAAGATAGATACCTTCCTTGAATCACAAGTTATTATTACCTTTCGTCACCCCAAACTCGATTCACCTGCAAAACAGGAACAACAAGAGCAGCTTCAAGAATCGTGGCGATGACAACAGCGTCAACGATCTGGTTCCGTTGCTGGTTGAGTCCACCAGAGACAACAACGACGAGGAAACGTTTCTTCTCTTTAGACACTCTCTTAGCTTTCTTCCTGTACTCCAAACTAAACTCCAAACAAGGCTTGTAGCCTTCACCGTTAGGCTGTTTCCAGAACTCCCTCTCCTCCTCCGTCATGTTAGCACCTGAACGTCCTCCTCTCGCTGGTAGAGGAAGCAACGTGGAAGGCACGGAGACGGCAGCGAGGGAAGTCAGGAGATGACGTGGATCGTCGGAGATGAAGAAGCTGAGGGAGGAAGGTGGTGAAGTCGTGGTGGAGACGCAAGAGGATGTGAGGAACGAGATTCCTGAGAAAACGAGAGAAAGTGAGATGAGGAGGAGGAAGATTTGGTGAGGAGGGCAACGAGTTTGGTGGTGGTGGTGGTTGAGGTATCGAGGACTGGCTCTCTTCGGGGGAGAGAAGAAGAGGAGGGAGAAGTGGAGGAAGGGAGATGGTGGATGAGGAGTGAAGAAAGGGTTCTTGATTGTTCTCATCGTTTTCGCCATTGAAGCTCTTTCAAAGCTTCTCTCTTTGGGAAGAAAGTAGTTAGAAGAAGAGAGAGTCGTTAATTCTGTTACAGAGATTTAACGAACTGAAATTGCAAATAGCCCCTCTGTACTTTTAGTTTGTTAGTGTTTAGACCTTAATTTTGTTTTATCATTAAATTAACCCTGTTTTTTTCAACTCTACTGTTGAAATTTAGAGCATGAAATATCGAATTAGTGATCATGGATTCGTGATGTTTCAGATAATTTAGAGTCCGATTAATATTATGAGCTTTACAAATTGGAGAATGTCAAGTTGAGACCGGTTTAATTTCGGTTAGCATTTGACCGGTGCTCTATCAAAGTTGTTGACATGTAGTTATCAAATCAGACTCTCACAACCTTCTGTTTATAAAGAGAAAGAGGAATATAAAGAAACTGCAGAAAAAACTATCTGCCAAACAGGAGACAACAGAGAATGTTCAAGATCGTTTAGATCGATAGTATAAATTATTTTTGCCGACGTTTTAAAAAAAGTTGAACAAAGGACTAGAAAAAAACTGTCATTCCGCAGATGAGTAGATATATAGATGTTTGTCTCTCTTGTAGGAAGGAAAAAGAATGGATTCTAACCAGAGGATATGACTGCTTTAGCATTCTTTCATTATCAGGACAAAGCTTTTTGGACCTCTGATGTCACTTCTTTGGGAGGTTTCTCGGCGTGGATGTTTGTAAGAACATCCTTCTTTGCGTAGTAATCGATCACCTGTGAGCAAAGAAAGAACGTTAACATGAAGGTGTTCACAAAGAAGAGTGTAAAGAGGCTTAGATTCAAAACGACAACTGAGCTCGGATACAAATACGTCCTAGAGATGTAATGTGGAAACAGGAATCAGTACCGGTTCAGTTTGATTGTGGAAAGCTGCGAGCCTCGACCTTAGAACCTCAGCATTATCATCTTTGCGTTGGATCAGAGGCTCTCCAGTAATCTTCAAGTGGAAAATAATGGAGAGAATCATCAGATGTTTTGGAGGGAACTTGAATAGAGAGAAGAAAGGTTTAGTAATTAGTCTTACATCATCAACTCCAGGGGTCTTGGGAGGGGCGAACTTTGTGTGGTAACTCCTGCCACTAGATGGGTGGATCCATCTCCCGGTTATTCTTTCTTCCAGGACTGAGTCATCGATAGCAAAGTTGAGGACTTTGTCGATTCCAGTTCCTCGCTTCTTAAGCATCTCATCTAGCTGCAAACAAACAACAAACCTCCCATAAACAACCATAAGAAGAACAAAAGAGAGAGGAAGAAGAAACAGTGACGTTTCTAGTGAACAGCACCTTCTCTGCCTGAGCAACAGTCCTGGGAAACCCATCAAGGATAAAACCTTTCTGACATTTTGGCTTGTTCATGGCTTCATCAATTATACCAACAACCAATTCATCAGTGACAAGCGCTCCCTATAAAGAAGATCACAAAAAACAAACAATGAGCAAACAAGATGTCTCTCAAAGAAGGAGAAAAAGAGAGCTGACCTTGTCCATAGCTTCTTTGGCCTTGAGACCAAGAGGGGTCTTAGAAGCAACAGCAGCTCTTAGCATGTCTCCAGTGGATAAATGACACAAGCAATACTCATCCTTCACTATCGGAGACTGTGTGCCTTTCCCTGACCCTGGAGGTCCTGCAATTCACACAAAACAAAGTATTCTCAACATTCAATCCACAAAATCACACATGTGGGAATCATCGACACCTTGATTCTCATAGCAAAAGAGACAACTTATTCACACCTTCCAACAAAACCTGAAATTTTACCAAATATCTTAGCCACGGTCTAAAACTTATGTGTCACACACAACCAAATAATGAAACTTTAGATCTAGAAAACCTCAGAAATCACACAGGTACCGTACTTATTCACACTTTCAAACACACAACAAAGGATATCAGCATTGGCATTCCGAGTATCTTTAACATGATCTTAAACTCAGCTACCAGAACAGAACAGTGAATTTTTTAGATCTACAATGTGTCTCAGTGGTGTCCAAAAGACAAACAGAACCAATTGAGAAGAAACTTTAGTGTAAACATCACTCGTTGTCTTTCTAATTCATCATTACAATATAGCAAAACACACGACTTGTTCAAGTTCACTGAAACTATCTCTCAGATCTAAAGAGCTACCCACCTATAAAGTTTTAAACTTTCGCCATAAGTACAGTAAAATTCACCAGAATAAACAATCGAACATCGAAAATTCCGGATCTAACGAAACTACAACGATGAACGAGCAGAGGAGGACCAGTTCATGACATACCAATGAAGATGAGGCGTTTATCAGGCTTTTGAGCACATTTGAGACGGCGGAGAAGCTCGGACATGAGATCCACCGTCTGAACATCTTCCAAATCCGCCATAGCTTCGCTTTCTGTGTAGCTCAAAGTCTTCGTTTTTCTCGAAAGGGCTTTTTTGCTTCTCGCTAGTCAAAAGAATAAAATAGTAAACCGGACTCGGGTTTTCTGAATTCGGCTCGGAGCTCCTGATCTGGTGGATAATTCATGATTAGAGTCATATTTATTTACATTATTGCCACTCACAGACTTTTCAGTCTGACTTTGACCAATTGAAGATCTCACTAAGCCCAATTAACGGCCCACACATATTATATGGCGAATGGTTTATATTAATAAACCCTAATGTTCGGTTTATAAGTAACCGGTTTCAATCAATTGAGAAGGTTTAGTGTGTTCATCTCCATCAGATAAGAAAGAAAGATAGTTTACAGTCACAGAGATACTTTCTCGTCTCCATCCTTAAACCCCTTATCTCTCCATCTAGGGTTTCTCTGTTTTTTTTTGTTATTTCACAGTGATGAAACCTGCTGCCTCTTTGCATGGTTACCCTTCTTCCTCTATCTACTTCCATGCTCCATCGAAAATGGCAGCTTTTAGTGCTCTATCACTTTGTCCTTACACTTTCACCTTCCGACAAAGCTCTCGAACTAGGTCCACCGTGTCATGCTCCGTCACTTCTCCTCCTGCTGCTTCTGGTCTGTTGTTTCTTCCTCTCTCTCTTGTCTTTTTCATTTTTGGGTTCCTGAAAGGTTTTGCTTTTCTCTGGAAAAGTGAGTTTTTTGATAATGGGTTTGTAGTATTTTTGATTGATGCGGATAAAGGTTGAAACTTTTTTTTATTTAGAGATTTGATTGAGTATATTGGAGATTCTTCCACATTTTCTCACTCGGGGTTGTATTGATAGTTTAACAAGAATCTCTTCGAGTTATAATGGTTGTAAGTAAGTGTCACTCTTTGTAATAGTGGCTCTATTTGTTGAATCTCGTGTTGTGTTATGTTCGTTTCAGGTACATCTTCTTCTTCTTCCTCTAAGACACCTCGTAGAAGATCTGGTAGACTAGAAGGAGCGGGGAAAAGCATGGAGGACTCTGTGAAACGTAAAATGGAACAGTTTTATGAAGGAACCGATGGACCTCCGCTCCGTGTTCTTCCCATTGGTGGACTTGGTGAGATTGGGATGAACTGTATGCTTGTTGGAAACTATGATCGTTACATTCTAATCGACGCCGGTATTATGTTCCCTGAGTAAGTCTGGAGATTGATATATCTTGGCGAGAAGTCTTTTTTTTTTAAGTGTGTGGTGTTGACATTCTATGGATTACGTTGATGTGTAATATTACAGTTTTGATGACCCTGGGGTCCAGAAAATTATGCCAGACACAGGATTTATCAGACGATGGAAACACAAGATTGAAGCTGTTGTTATAACGCATGGTCATGAAGATCACATTGGTGCATTGCCTTGGGTAATGTCTTCTTCCACTCTTTGAAAAGGCCCCGGAGGGCCGTATACCTTTTGCTGATAATATATAGAGAGTATAGGTTTTGTTTTTGAATAAACAGTTGAGGGTCATGGTGCATTAATGATGCAGTTCATGTCCCTTACCATTGTTAGGGTCTCTCCTTCTTTAACCAATACTCTTCTGCGTGAGCAGGTTATCCCGGCTTTGGACTCTAATACACCAATATTCGCATCATCCTTCACCATGGAGGTGATTCACACCTCGATCCTTACTATTTCATTTGCTCTATCCGTCAGAATTTTCATGTTTAAGGACTTAGTTTCCTAGATCTTCTCTTTGCAATTTATCTCATGGATGTGTTTTTTTGTCTATGCAATAGCTTATAAAGAAGCGCTTGAAGGAGCATGGGATCTTCGTTCAGTCTAGACTCAAGACATTTAGTACTAGAAGGAGATTTATGGCTGGACCATTTGAAGTAGAACCCATTACAGTTACTCACTCTATTCCTGATTGTAGTGGTTTAGTTCTCCGTTGCGCTGATGGTAATATTCTTCACACCGGAGACTGGAAGGTAGACTAACAACCCCTTCATAAACTCTTTCTTGTCCGTTTTTATAGTCAACAAGCTAATCTGATTAATAACAGATTGATGAAGCACCATTGGATGGAAAAGTCTTTGATCGTGAAGCTTTAGAGGAACTCTCAAAGGAAGGAGTCACGTTGGTAAGGATTATGTGCAGAGTCATACTCTTGTTATGTGTAGATAGCATTGTTATACTGACTGCTTTAGGTGATAATGTAAAAAACATTTTACTATCTCTTACACAGATGATGAGTGACTCAACAAATGTATTGTCACCTGGACGGACAACTAGTGAAAAAGTGGTAGCAGATGCTCTGGTAAGGAATGTAATGGCGGCCAAGGGAAGAGTTATCACAACTCAGTTTGCCTCCAATATTCACCGTTTAGGAAGTATTAAGGCTGCTGCTGATTTAACTGGTCGAAAGTTGGTATGTCTATTACTCAAACTTCCACATGTCTATGCCATGTGGTTAAGTTTCTTCAAAGTACTCTATTCATTTGTTTTTGTTCTTTTTATCTAGGTCTTTGTTGGCATGTCTTTGAGGACATATCTAGAAGCAGCGTGGAAGGATGGAAAGGCTCCAATTGACCCGTCAAGTTTGGTATAAGTCCTCTCTCTTATACGATATCTTGTATGATTAATTTGAAAAGATGCATACGTGCACTAACCACTAATGATGCATAGAGTTTGTTTTTAAAATACTTTCTAATTTCAGTGTATCTTTCATCCTTTTTAAAACAACTTCGCAGGTGAAAGTCGAAGATATTGAAGCATATTCTCCTAAGGACTTGCTGATTGTCACTACTGGATCACAAGTAAGTTGATCTCTTAAAATGGGAGAGTGGTGGTTCGAACTGGACTTTCCTAACTAATTTACGTGTTAACCTTTTTTCAACTCTGAACAGGCAGAACCACGCGCTGCCCTGAATCTTGCATCATATGGAAGTAGTCACGCGTTCAAACTGACCAAGGAAGACATAATACTTTACTCAGCCAAGGTAGTAGAGAGATGCTATGTGAAAAAATATACATACATATGCTAAAAAAATGCTTCTAATAAGATGGAGAACAGGAACGCTGATATCTATTTCGGGTCTAATGTTTTACTCTAGGTAATCCCAGGCAATGAATCACGAGTAATGAAGATGATGAATCGGTTAGCAGACATCGGGCCAAAGATTGTCATGGGTAAAAATGAAATGCTTCACACATCTGGTCATGCCTACCGTGGAGAGTTGGTAAGTGGCTGCTTCTCTTAAGATTCAAGCTGTGTTGGCAGTTTTGTTTTTCCTTTTCTTATCACTTCCACAACTTTTAGCTTGTAAAGGAATAAAATAAAATAGTTATTCCGTTTTTTGTTTTTCTTTGTTGTAAGTTGGTGAATGTCTAGGGAAAACTTGTTCCTAATGATGTGTTTCAATTCAACTTGTTTTTGAAGGAAGAGGTTCTTAAAATAGTGAAACCGCAGCATTTTCTACCCATACATGGAGAACTTTTGTTTCTCAAGGAGCATGAGTTGCTAGGGAAGTCTACTGGGATTCGTCACACTACTGTAAGTCTCTCACCAAAGATCTATGGAATCATTGTAGATAGATAGCATTCAACATATGTAAAGAATGTTCAATGGCATTGCCTAAGAGCTTTTGCTGAATGTTCTCACGTTTTTCTTACTTTACTTTCTCCAACTCCAGGTTATAAAGAACGGAGAGATGCTTGGAGTTTCTCACTTGAGAAATAGAAGGGTTTTGTCCAATGGATTTAGCTCTCTTGGGAGGGAGAATTTGCAGGTAAGATTATTGTAGCCGTTGTGTTCTGTTTGTATTTGCGTACATGACTTGTGTAGATACTTAATAAACCTAGCTTTGCTGCAGTTAATGTATAGTGATGGTGATAAAGCATTTGGCACATCAAGTGAACTCTGTATTGATGAGAGACTCAGAATTTCATCGGATGGCATTATAGTTCTGAGGTATGTCCGAACTATAACATCTTTATTATAAACTTCTATGCCAGTTACTTATCTATAACCCTTTCTATAACACAGCATGGAAATCATGCGCCCGGGCGTCTCAGAAAACACTTTGAAAGGGAAAATAAGAATCACAACGCGTTGCATGTGGCTTGACAAAGGAAGACTGTTAGATGCACTTCACAAGGCAGCACATGCTGCTCTATCAAGTTGTCCTGTGAACTGTCCCTTGTCTCACATGGAAAGAACAGTCTCCGAAGTCCTGAGGAAGATTGTGAGGAAGTACAGTGGTAAAAGGCCTGAAGTCATTGCCATAGCCATGGAAAATCCCATGGCGGTACGAGCTGATGAGGTCAGCGCCAGGATGTCCGGTGATCCGAATCTTGGCTCTGGAGTTGCAGCTTTAAGGAAAGTTGTGGAAGGAAACAACAAAAGAAACCGAACCAAGAAACAAGAAGATTCATCAAAAGAAGAAGCTGATGGCATAATTGATAGTGCAGGACTCCTAGCTGAGGAAGAAACCGCTACATCATCATACACAGAAGGTGCTGAAGATGTGCCTGTTCGTAGTTCTTCAGAAGAATCAGATGATTTTTGGAAATCATTCATCAATCCATCATCACCACCACCTTCACCTGGTAACTTAACTGATGCAAAGCCTAAAATAGAGGATAGCGAAAGCAGCAGAGAAGAGGAGGAGGATGATACATCTGATTCTCAAACCAAGTCGTCATCAAAACGTGTGAGGAGGAACAAATGGAAACCTGAGGAAGTTAAGAAGGTAATCAGAATGCGTGGAGAGTTGCACAGCAGGTTCCAAGTGGTGAAAGGTAGAATGGCTTTGTGGGAAGAGATCTCTTCAAATCTATCTGCTGAAGGAATCAACAGAAGCCCTGGTCAGTGCAAATCTCTGTGGGCGTCTCTTATTCAGAAATACGAGGTTCGTCTCTTAACTGAATACATATGAATCCGTAGCTGTTTCTTTGATGTTCATGTCATAGTTTAACACACACACACTCTCTACTTGAAACCATTGTCCAAACTTTAAAGCTTCTTATATGGGTAGATGAGTGAGAGAGTTTGTTGTACTATGCTTTTTTGTGTGGCAGGAGTGCAAGGCTGATGAAAGAAGCAAGACGAGCTGGTCACATTATGAGGACATGAACAACATTTTGTCTGAGTTAGACACACCTGCGCCTAAGTAGTGTGATTACATTACATTTATCTGGCGAAAGAATCATCTCCAGAATAGTAAACTGAACAAAGACAATTCATTATGTTATGTAGCATGAAAGATTATTTTTTTTGGTTGTCTGTAGAAGCCATTAAAACATGAATGCCTGCCAAGGAAGAAAGAAAGCCTTAAGAGTCAAATGTTTAGACTCACTTGTGTTGGTTCGGTTCTTTGCTCGGTTTAGAATCGATTTGGTTTAGAACAGATGAATAAACCGGATTTTGTTGTTTCTGGTTCTTCTATTCTCAATTTGTCTCGGCTATAAAAAAGGATTCTACTTCAAACTACCAACCACTAATTTTATTCTAAAACCGGGTTAATAAGATTGAACCGGAAATTTTAAATAAATTCAACCAAAGATAATGACGGTTTTACCCCTGGGGCTTTGTAACCTGCCGGATACGTGCACCACCGTGGATCGCCGTGAGCTATTTATAAGAAAATATCTTTGAAGAAAAACAAAAAAAGAGATGCCGAAGAGAACGACGCATACGTACTCGAGCGAGGACGCGGCGCCGGAAGGACCAGACTCTGATCTCTTCGTTTACTACTGCAAGCACTGTGGTTCTCATGTCCTCATCACTGGTTCGTTTCTCCAACTTCCACTTACTTCCCTTGACCTGAAATTAGATTGAATTGGCCTTTGTTGGCGTTTCTAATGGGAGTGAGTATTGAAAGGTTCAGTCTTTGAACATTAAGCCTTGGTAGTTTGCAGTTTTTTTTAAGTGGTGGGCAGCTTCTTGATGATGTAATGCTTGAGTTTTAGGTTAAACATGAAAGTAAATTTAGATCCAAGCACAGGTTTTGCTTGTCTTCAATGTTTAGCACTTGTAACGATCTATGTGGCCTTTCATGAACTGAATGGGATTGAGGATTGAAAGGTTCAGTCTTTGATTACTTTGAATATTATTAAGCCATGGAGTGTGCAGTTTTTAAAAACGTGGTGGGCAGCTTCTTGCTGATGTAATGCTTGAGTTTTAGGTTAAACATGAAAGTACTTTTAGATCCAAGCACAGGTTTTACATGTCTTCAATGTAGATTCTAGGTATGTCTTATGAACTAAATGTGTTTAACACTTGTAACGATCTATGTGGCCTTCTTTTCAGCAGTTCATTTGCATGTTTTCATGTAATTATGTTAATCTGCTTATGTCCTGAATCTTCTCTTGTTGTTTTGTTTAGTCCTTGAGGAGTGAAAAAGCTAATAAGTTGTAAATAGCTAACCGGATTAAGAGTGGGTGATGATTGGTATCCTTCTATAGGGTATTTGTATACTAAATTGAATTTTGTTATAAGATACTCAATTGCAGAAGATGCCAAAGAGGAAGACGGACAGATCCAGTGTGCTGGACAAGAAGAAGCACCTTGCTAGGTTGAATGTCAGCGAGGGAGGAAAAGTTTTGTTAAAACGGTAAGGTTTTGATATAAAATAGGGTTAATGAGCCAATGTTATTCACCAATGTTCTAAAAGTTTATTTCTTTATGTTTTGAGTAACATCTAGCGGCGAAGGGAAGCTGGAGAGACAGTTTAGAATGAACTGTATTGGTTGTGAGCTTTTAGTTTGTTATCGCGCTGAAGAGAGTCTTGAAACAGCATCCTTCGTTTACATTGTTGATGGAGCACTTAGTGCTGTTGCTGCCGAAACTAACCCACAGGTAACAGTTGGTTTCTAATAGACATTTTCAGTGCTAAATCAAACAATAGATGATAAATATGTTATGTGTGGCGTACAGGATGCACCAGTACCTCCCTGCATTTCACAGCTCGATGGTGGACTTGTTCAGGTTGCAATAGAAGTGGAAGACCGTGCGCAACGTTCAGCAATCACAAGTAAAACATAGCCATATGACACCAAATCAAAGTTATTTTACTCTCTTGAAATTTGAGTTGCTCATTACTTTTTTCTCTATGCAGGAGTAAACGCTGATGATGTTCGTGTTACTATTGCCGCACCAGCAGCTCGTGGGGAAGCTAACAACGAGCTTCTGGAATTCATGGGAAGGGTACTAAAACATTCCTTTGTTAACCACTTCTCAGAGATTGTTCTCTAGTCACAAAGTTTCTTACATTGTATGTGAGCAAGACTTTAACTAATGTAACACGAGCTCTGTGCTTTTTGCCTTTTCAGGTGCTTGGTTTAAGGTTGAGCCAGATGACTCTCCAAAGAGGCTGGAATAGCAAATCAAAACTCCTCGTGGTACGTTGACACTTCCTTCGCTTCTCTCAACTTATAAAACCTTCTCATCAGTTCTGTAGAGAATACTTTATGAAGATTCATAACCTCGAGAAAAGCTTATTGGTTTTTTCTTTAGCTGTAGATAATAAGGTTTTGTTTTTCAACTAATGGCACAAGGTCCTCTAAGAATGGTGATCAAAAGATTGGTTGCCGCATTAAATAATTTACACATTTTGGTTTTATATAACACCAGGTCGAGGATTTATCTGCTAGACAAGTGTATGAGAAGCTTCTTGAGGCCGTTGCTCCCTAGTCAAGTGAAAGACATTAACCGAGAGCTCTGCAACCCTTTCGTTAACACACTCTGTAATTGGTTTATCTCAGAGATGAAAAGGTTTAATATTTTGTTTCAGAAGATAGACAAGATTGCTTTCTTATCTCTGTGTTTTCATGCTTCCAAACCATTAGTCATCATAACCTTTTGATACTTTAAGAAATGTTTATCTTTTGAACTAGAAATTTAAAAGAAAATCACATTATTTACAGTTGTCAAGTTTAATATGGCTAGTCAAATACTTGTGTAACCTTGCTTATTAAATACTATAACCTTGAGTAAGACCTACACTGATCTCTAGGTACCTCATTTTTAATCAAAATCGTTTTGTTTCTTTTGTTTTGGCCTTTTGGGCAACCAATCCAGATCGTTTAGCATCTCATTTGTTGCAGTATCGCATTCCATTGCTTATTATATACGAATAGACGTGAGGACTCAACAGGATAATGATTTTAATACATCTCCCACTTGACACTTGCAGCATAAAGATGGCAGTCCAGTGATGTGTGTTGTGTCTTTTTGTATTTGATAAATGATAGGTATTGTATGAACCAATCATTACTGTAGCCAGTTTGCAGCATTCTTCTACTATTTAATTTAGAAATACATAAACATGCTTCCACAAATTATTTAACATATATACATCTATCAAACTGATTACTATATTGCATCCACTAATACCAGACGACAATGTTGATTTATACATTTTTTCTATTCACAGGCGACCTGTGTGTAACTGTGAATCACACATTCATAATATTGATTTTGATTTAAAATGTTATAAACCACACCTTTTACATATTCGTTTAGATATTTCTAATAAGGACATGACTTGATTAATTAAATAGTGATATCACTAATTAATGTTTTCTCCTCTTTATCTTCACCTTGAACCCACCAGCCATGTGTGCCGTTAACAGAGGAACAAATACCGGTGGGTTCTTGCAAACCGGTATGATCTCAAACCGACTCAAAACCGAACCAACCACGTATTTCATCTGCATAAATGCCATTTCTTTCCCTATACAAACTCTTGGTCCCGCTTGGAAGACAGGGAACTTGAACGAGCTCACACTTTTCAAAGCCGGTTTTGCACCGAAGTTTGGTTCTTCATCAAACCATCGGTTCGGTTTAAACTCGTCCCAGTCTTGTCCCCACACCTTCTCCATCCTTCCCATGCCGTAAGGGAAATAAGTAACTTTGTCTCCTTTTTTAACACGTGTCCCGTCTGGTAAAACGTCGTCGTTTGCTGCATGCTTTGAGTCCCACGCCACTGGTGGGTAAAGTCTCATTGCTTCGCAGAGACAAGCTTTCGTGTAACTCATCTCTCTCAAATCCTCAAACCCTAACCCTAAAGATCCTTTGTTTCTCACTTCTTCGAGTATCTTCTTCTCCACGTCATCGTTCTCACTCAACAACCAGAACAGCCACGTCATAGCTGCTGACGTGGTATCCCTTCCCGCCATGATGAAGCTGATGACCGAATCTCTCACGGATTCCTCGTCGTGGCCGGCGGCTAGAAACCTCGACAAGAGGTCTTGCTTGTCTGACACGTCACCTCCGATGTCGAGACACTTCTTCTTGGCACGGATGATCTTCGAAACGGACACGTGTACTGTCCTGATCGCTTCTCTAAGCCTC
This sequence comes from Moricandia arvensis, assembly GCA_905132765.1. Taxonomy (NCBI): domain Eukaryota; kingdom Viridiplantae; phylum Streptophyta; class Magnoliopsida; order Brassicales; family Brassicaceae; genus Moricandia; species Moricandia arvensis. The sequence goes on from CAJHQP010002393.1 coordinate 14,310, forward strand.
CTTTCGCTCCCTACGTTGAGCAAACGCTTCAGCTTCCACACGGCGTTAACAGCCTCCGTCGCGCGGCGTGCGCTGATCGCCGCCGCTACATCGAAAGCCTCGGCAAGATCCGGAACTGGTCGGGTCAAATCCAAACAATCCGGATCCCAACCTAAAGAAACTTTACAAACTACATCGAAAGCAAAACGTTTCAAGACCTCCTGAAAGTCTACTGTTTTTCCTCCGTTGCTGTAGTCAGCAGCGGAGGAAAGAACTGGAATGAGTCGGGTTTCGACTTCTTCCCGGAGGATTTCGAAAGTGAATTCCCTAAGGGAACGCATTGTAAACTCGTGGCTGGCGAGTTTCCTTTGCGAGCTCCATAGCTCGCCGTCCGAGTTAAAGATACCACCGCCAAGTAAATCTCCGAGGAGGTCGGTGAACGGTTTGCCTTTAGGGAAGTTACAAAAGTTTGTTTTGAGAATATGCTCAACGTTTTCAGGGTTGGCTGTGATGATGGTTCGGCGGTTGAGGAGGAGGTCGATGGTGATGGTTTGAGATGGAGAGAGACGGAGGAGATCGGTGTACCATTGGAGAAGACGGTGGCGATTTTTGTTGAAGGAGAAGATAGAGCCAATGAGTGGATACGACTTCGGTTTGGTTTGTGGTTTTAGGGCTTTTCTTGAACATGAGAAGGTTAGTATAAACCCTAAGGTTAGAAGTAGGACGAGAAATGCAGTGAGAATTTCCATTTTTGAGTTTTTTTCTTTCTTCTTTTGGTAACTAGAAGTATAGATTTTTGATGTGTGTTCCTTGTCTCTGTAGGAACTATATATAGAGTCAAAGAGGATATGGCAATACAGAAGTAACAGAACATAAGTTGTGGCTCCGACCATATCAGTCCAAAAAGCATAATAAAAAGTATTTCATTTCTTTATACTATTCTTTTTTTGGCTCAACTCTTTATATTATGAATAATATTATATTATATACTCAGATTCTTTTCTTCAGGAACATATATTTGATACTTTTTTAAAAATTATGTACCTTATATTGATTAACAGATAAACTAATAAAATAAATATAATTAAAATATAATCTGCTATGTCTTAAAATATTAATGAGAATTCTCTAATTTAATATATATTTTCAAAGGAGAAATATTTTAGGATAACTCTAAAATAGTTTTTATCACAAAATTAATTTTCAAAAAAAAAAAATTAATTTTTTTTTATTAAAGTGTAAATATACACTTATACATCTAGAGTTAACTACAATAAGTATCAAACTAATACGAAAACAATGAAACATATATTCATCAATGTCGACGCAAGAATACAATCACACAATGTAATACTAATATATCAGATGTAGATGTGGACAAGGACAAGCCAGTACCTCCACACTGGTGGCCAAATCTCCGGCCGAAATTTATCAATAAGAAATTATAATTAAACACGGCTCAAACACTGCATAAGCAAAACTAAACGTTTTTTTTTTTTTGAAACTAAACTCGTTTGTTTTGTTTTACTTCCGGAGTTTCTACCTTATACTAATGAAACAACTAGGAGTATTTACTCTATTAAATTTCGTGGTATTTCAAGTTTCAGTTTAGTCTCTAATAAATGACGCCAAAAGAAGTTTTATTGGATTAAATGAAAGCAATATGTAACTTAAGAAACAATAAAATCAACTGGCCAAACTGTAATAATACTATAGATTTTAGTTTAGAATCTCTTAACTTAAAAAAACCTAATCTAATACAAATAACCATAGTTGTATTCTAACCATTTGTTAACAGTCCAGCACGTAATGACATAAATGAATGATCTGTTGGTTTTGTCAAATAATGAACTTTGATTCTTAGCAGATCCTGGAGATTTGTTGAACCAAGTGTATATCAAATATAGAATCGTGTTATCTGCAATAAACAGTTCTTTAGTACATTGTGGAATCTGTATTGTGTGTATGCCATCAGAGACCAGAGAGGCCACATTTTAATGTGTTTTTCTAATGAGAAAAGATTCTCTTGTCTAAGAGGAATGGCAAACATAAAATCGTTTTTTATATTGTTAGCCATACTAGAATCATCTCTTTAAAATATACTAGTATTTAAACTCGAATATTACTTGTTACTTTTTGGTTTAGACACTGGACAAAAGAGTTGGTTCGACTTTTTATGTACCCACAATATATAAACATGGATGTGTCGGATAAGATCGAGCACGTTCATGTAATCCCTCAGACGAAATGTATAAACAAATACTGGATGAAGAAAGATAATAATATACACTTTTTGCGACTATGTTATCGAACTCATTATTAGTTTTTGAGCACGTGGTTCTCGTGATCAACGGACACCACTATGATTTGCCGTACTACCTAACAGACGATATATATCCAAAATGGTCAACATTTATCCAGTCTATCTCACTTTCTCAAGGTCCTAAAGCAGAGTTATTTGCTAAATATCAAGAAGCAACCCGAAAAGATGTGGAACGTGCTTTTGGAGTCTTGCAAGCTCGATTTGCTATTGTCAAAAACCCGGCTGTTTTGTGGAACAAAACACAAATAAGGATGGTCATGCGAACATGTATCATACTCCACAATATGATAGTGGAAAATGAACGAGACGGATACACTCAGTTTGATACTTCTGACTTTGAAGAAGGAGACTCAACCCGGAGTTCGCAGGTCGATATGTCCTATACTACGAACATGCCTTCCCATTTTGGTAATATGCTTGGCATACGAAATCATGTTCGTGATAGGCGTGCACATGAACAATTGAAAAATGATTTGGTTGAAAATATTTGGAACAAGTTTGGTAATGATGATGATGTATAATTATTGTATGTTTAAATTTAATCTTCCAATAAATAAAAATTTTAAGTTTTAATTGTTTTAAAATTATAATATTTTTATATTACTAAGGATTCAATATTGGACTAGGTGTTTTCCTGCACAATGTGCAGGATAAATATTTTAATTTAAACTATATTTTTAAAATATTATTAAGTTAATACTTTCATTTAATTAAACATAAAATTAATATAAATAAATAATTTAATTTATCTTAAATTACATTAAAAATATATTTATATATTTAAATTATAATCTTAGATAGATTTTCATTTATTTCTTTGAGTTAAGATATATTAAATCAATTTTTATAAAATTAAGAAGATAATATAAAATGATCAGAAGATAAAAAATAAAAATTAAAAAAAAATCTAAAATTTGTAGATATAAAAAATTGTATTAATAAAAAAATTGTATTAAATTTTGAAATTTTGTTTACTAATAAAAACTGTAGAATTATAATAGACAAAATAATATTTCAAAATTTGTAACCATTAATATATTATTTAATATTATATTTAAATATATTTATTTTAATGATAGTGTATTTGTTATTATCTTATTTTAAAAGTTTATTTAATGATGATACATAAGTTATTATCATATACTGTATTAAACAATTTACCAAAAGAAAAAATAAATATTAAATGCAATTGCCATGTCACATTTTGCCTTAAGCCATGTCATCTTTTTAGTATGCCATGTCATCATTTTTTTTGTGAAACTAAATGTGGTGATGACACATGTCAAAATCACTTCTCAAATAATGTTTAGGAAATAACACCATTGGACACACTTTTAAGAGAAAAGTCCTTAACTATTCACTAAAAAAAATACTTTTAAATTCCCTAAGGAACACCATTGGAGGTGCTAAGCTAGTTCCACTAACTTTTATTTTTTTTCACTCGCGCATAATATGTTTTATACCTTTTTCTATTCATTTCATAAAGTTAATTTTTCTTTAAATTTCGACAGAATTATTTTACATACACACCGACATATATATTGATTTTTTTTTTACATTTTCATGATCTTTTAACAATTTGTTTCTACGTATACGGCAAGAAAGTACATAGATTTCGTGTATTATATAAGAATAAGAGTCAGAAGTGCATGCATGAGTAGTAGAAAAACCGATGCATGGAAGTTATTTGTAACATTATAGGTGAAATATGAAGAGAACCTAAAACCCACTGATAATTATTAGTACATATGCAAAATATGCGAGGTCGATATGAGCCATTCACGTTGTGTCAATAAAACGGCGCCGCTTAGAGGATTGGGTCCATTAATTTCATAACCATTGCGACAAGCTTCCACTCACTTCTTTGAAACTATCCAGATGTATGTATGTATCTCCCAAAATCACTATCTTCTTGCTTTGATTAGACAGACAATTATTTGTCTTTATGAACGATAAATACGAAAAGAAAAGAATTGCCACTTTCTAAAATACAACTAAAAACTTCTTTCATCCCCAATTTTCGATCTCACAATTATTTTTGTCACTATCACCGTCCAAAGAGGCCCATGGTTTTGAGTCACACGAAATTTTAAGAATTAATCAAACGTTTTGTTTGTCATAGACTCAGAGATGCTAGACATATAACTTATTAAAGTATTAATGTACCAACTAAGAAAACAATTGTTATCTTCATTCAATCTTCAACAAAATCCACCACGAAAGGGTTAGTTTAGTAGGTGGAATGGAATTGCTAAATTTTTATACTTATAACTTGCAAGTCAAGTCTTGTTTTGCCTTCACTTCTTCTTTGCTCGATATTATAGTATCTTTTCCGCAGTCAAAAATACACACTTTACTAAAACAATGTATTTGTTTGATTAATCATTTGTATCATGCAGTAGGATTAGCCAAAAGGAGACGTAAGTAAGACAACTTTTCAAATGATTAACTTTAGAACCTATAGAATTAACTTCAAACCCATTATTAAATTACATTTCTTTAACGTTTATTGATTATTTATGGTTCATGAGTTATTTAGGGTTTATTAGTAGACTTGTAGTTATTAAGAATCATCACTTTTGGATATGGATCTGACTAGGAATTTTACGTGGAGACGTTTCATATCAATCCATTATAATTAGCTCATGAATCCCAAGGCTGTGTTTGATCAGTGATACTCGTGCTTACTTATTTTAACTTTAATGTGACTAGCTAACTCATAATTTTATTATATATGGAAAGCTAAATACGATTATCCATTACACTATCAAAAGTTTCAAAAACATAAGAAGTTGAGTTTAAGTTATCCATACTATTCACCAATATTCACCATGCATCTACGTTCACAAGCTCTAAAACTTGTCATCCTTGAAAGAAACCAATAATAACTTTATGTCCTCATATGTATCCAATTCATTACTAAGAAGCAAGAGTAGGAGAAGAAAAAACAAAAACATAAATAAGAATCTGCACATTTAAATTATATAGTTAAAAGCAAGTCTGCAGTTTTGCTGCAGTAACTTATAAGTTAACAGTGGGAAGAGAATGAGAAGAGTGTTTATCTTGTTGTTGTCTCTCTTCTTACAAGTAAGCAATTAAATCACAAACATACATATAAGTAAGAATCAGACACACATGCAAAATTAAAGACAAGGGTTGATGATTAAAGCTCAGCTTCTGCTTTTTCAGAGAAGGCAGCATCTGAATGAATCCTTCCAAGCTTCTCAACTGCAAAACATGGTAACAAAAAATACTCAATGGGGCAAAGTTCTAACACAAGAAACTTAACATTACTGCAAAACCATGATTAAACCGGGTTTCTAAGGTGGGTTCTTAGCTTCGGTTAAGAACCGTTTCTTAGGTTTTAACTAAGAAAAGATAAGAATCTTCTCTTAAATAAGAGATATAAGAAGATGTTCTTAGCCGAAAAATGTAAAAAAAAATATCAAATCATGAGTTAAGAACCCTAAATTAAGAATCCGGTTTAATCATGCTCTAAGCATATCTGATGAACATTTCAGACCAATCAAAAGCAACCTCATGACTAGTATTAAGACAAGGTACATTATTGTAACCATATCTGATGAACATTTCAGACCAATCAAAAGCAACCTCATGACTAGTTTTCAGACATGGTACATTGCTGTAAGATTCCGATTGAAAGTAACAAACTTTAACTAACCCTTGGTTATCGAGATTCCCATGGCCACCGCTACTACCTCCGCTTCCGTAAGACACGTCATCACCGGCACCTGAGTTCTGCCACACGCTCTGCCACGCCTGAGAAGGAGGCTGAGCATAAACACCACCAGGATCCATCGCCGGCCTCCCGATCATCATCCCACCACCAGGAACAGCCGGCTGACCCATCGGAGGGTAATAGTAAGGAACGCCGCTCACGGCCGGAGCCGCCACCATACTCCCTAGAGCCGCGTCCTCCTCCTCCTTGATCTCCTCCCTGGGAACAATATCAACGAGGAAGTCGAAGATATCGGTTCTGGTGATCGCGGCGGCGATGTCGTTCTTCTGAAGCGTACGGCGCTTGTTCTCCTCGGCGTGGAGCCAAGATCTGATGGTGAGCTCGAGGATGAAAAGCTCACAGGCCTTGGCGAAGAGGATCGGGGCCTCGGCGGAGATCATGCGGACGTCTTCGTCGGCTTTCATGATCTTTTTGATGCGGGCGAGAGGGAGCTGGTGGTTTTTGAAATCGTTCACTTGTTCGATCTCTTTGCGCTGGTAGGTCCAGAAGAGTTGGAGCTGTTGGAGCTGTTGCTGGAGGAGGTGGTGGTATGGGGCACCTCCTCCTCCTCCTCCACCTCCGGGGATTAACGGTGTGGATCCGGAAGGAGGTGGAGGAGGAGGGATTACGGTTGGGGAGGAGGCGGGAGGGTAGACGGAGGTGGGTGGTGGTTGCTGGTTGTTGCTATTGTTGTCCATTGGATCTCTATGGTTTGTGATTGGATCAAAGAGCGTTTACAATGTTTTGGTGATATAGTGGATAAGGTGGATAGCGATGTAGCTGATTATTTTCAATTTCTTTTCTTTTTAATTGTTTTTATTTATTGGACGGCAAACCGACGCCGTACTAGGTTTATTCAAGTCGGATAGTATTGGATACTTCGGTTTATTCAACTCGGGTAATATTGATTTCGGTTGGTTATTTCGGTTTGGTAACAACTCCACTGCAATAAAAAAAGGTTTATTCATGTCGGATAATATTTTGTTTCAGTTATTTCGGTTTGGTAACAACTCCACCGCAATAAATAAAATATCAGTTTAGTTTTCGGTTAATTTTGAATTTTTAAATTCTATCTGAAAATAATCAAATATTTGGGTTTTGATTAGTTTTTCGATCTATTTATTATAGCTTGGATATTTGTTAAATTAGGTTATTTTGATTAAATTTTAGTTAGCTTAATTAATTTCGGAGAATTCAAATTTTTTTTTGTAAAACAAAAACCGAATCATTTTCAAATTCTCAACGAAATAAACCGAATTTAAAACCATAACATAACTGAAAACCGAAAATTTTGGTTTGGTTCGATGTGGTTTAAATCCGCATGCCTAATTAGTTTTAATCTACTACACAACTATAATTTGATTAAACGACGACGTACTAAAGCGTTCACTGTGAGTCTGTGACAGCATCGAAGACGACGGCGATGACGACGACACAGGAGCTCGCGATGGAAGGGGAGAAGCATCTAGAGGAGACTATCGAAGCTGCTTTCCAGATCATTTCCGCCATGAATGATGAGCTCTGCAATCCTTCTTTATGGTCCACATCAGCCACCGCGAGCTCCACGACTAACTCCAACGGAGCGGCTCTCGTTTCCGCCGACGCGGCTGCGATCGATGGAGCGCCGCATCATTCGGAACCTGGAGGCGGCGGAGGAGGAGGAGGAAGTGGAAACAGCGCCCTGGATGAAGCTAGTCTTCGCTATAAGAACTCAGTGACTTCTCTTCGTGCTGTTCTTGCTGCGATTCCCAATTCTCAGAAGGTAGTGAACATAACAGTGTGTTACTAGCTTGATCCAAGGGATGAAGGATCTATTGCTTGTTGTAAACTTGTTGTTCTTCACATATTAAGCTTATTCCAATTCAGAGATTTTGAGGATTATTGATTTTGATATGTATAATCTATTTTACAGGCAAAAGTATCTGAAACTGAAAATGGTTTAGGAACTCCTGAAGAAGAAGATGAAATCGAAAAGTTGGAGGAGCAAGCCTTGAGTCTCAGGAAGGTAAGACATCTCTTTGTTCATTGTCAATCTGAATTAACGTGAATTATCAGTACTGCGTATACCTCAAGGCTTAGAACTCACTAGCATGCAAAGATTTGAGTTAGGATCAAAAGAAAATATGATTCACATTATGTAGTGTAAGTGTTGTAACATTGGCTTCTAGAACCATTAAAAAAAGTGTGTGTGTTTCTTGTATACGTTTGTTATGTGGTCTGGGTTTTTAAGGATTTAACGTTCGTGGGATGCAGGAGATTGCAGAGAAGAATGTTCATGTCAAAGAGCTTATCGACAAATTTAGAGAACTTATAGCAGATATCTCCACATGGCAAAGCCCTTGTTCGGTTTGAGTTTTCTCTTCTTTTTTTTTTGACATTGGTGTGATCAGTTTAGACAAAGATTCTAAAGTCTGTGTTCTTGAATTCCTCATTAGCTTTAGGTGTTTTCTTCTTTTGATTTCATGAAAGAAAGCAGGTAATCTTAAAGAATATGTTAGTATATAATATGTTTTCAGACAAAACATTCAGGTTTTCTGTTGCAATGACACTCTTTCTTGTTTGTATCGATAATGTAAGAGAATTTGAGTTACCGTCCGTATTTTTTGAGACAAGCCATAAGACCAAGACCAGCTACTAACGCTGCGCCAGCCGCAACTCCACTGTAAGCAGCAGCCCAGGCGTCTCTCTCTACATACTCTATTGGTTCTGTTGATCCTGATGCTCTTCTTCTTCCTTTGCCTTCTCTTGAATCATCCAAATGTAATCTCAGGCTCTACAGTTTATAATGGATCCAATCATTTCACAATGCCAAAATCTCATTTGGTTCTTCATTCATAATATACTTACCTTCCAGCCAATTTGTTTGGCATGGTCTATGGCTGCTTGCAGATCGCTATCTGAAGCCAATAACACTTTATCGCGGTCTTCGTCTTCATACTGCAGATTATAATGTTTCAGGGGTGAAGAAAAAGAACTGAATCATTCTTTTTGTGAAAAGGTTATTACATACCAAAATTTGGGGTAGGTTGTCTGGATCAATATCGTTTCCTATTCTCTGAAGGATCGCGGTTATCACCTCTGTCAAACTACGAGTGTCTGCAATTTAAGAACCAATCCATGTGAGTACACACACACAATGTTTAAAACTATTTGCTTGATGAACAAGGAGAAAGATTTAGCTTACCACTTATGAATCTGTGCATTCTGTGCTTCTTGTCTTCGATCTTGAAAGAAAACATATATGCAAAAGGTAAAGACTTCCCTGTATCAGCTTCAGAAGCAACTTTCAAGGAGCTCTCACTGAAAAACAAATGGTTCCCATGTTGCCAACAAAGTTAGCAAAGCCAAAGCTTAATACTGCAGTGATTTGAGCGAGTCAAGAGTAATGACCTTCTCGTGTCATCGTCTTCCTCATTAGGAGACAATGCCATTGCTGAATCCCAAAACTTTTGCATCATTGTGTTTGTCGCCTCATTACCTACTCCAGCAGTAGTTCCAACCTGATCACATCAAAAATAAACCACACAATTGAAAAGACGTCTCTAGAAAAATAGAACACTGGTTTTATTATAATCAGAACATGAAGTTTCAAGATACGAACTTACAGTGGCGACAGCAGCGTGAGTTATTTGGATTACAGTAACAACTGCAACTACATCTCCTTCTGCAATCAGAAATCCTTTTGTTATCCACGTACGTTTTGGCTAACTTGATTTTCATAAGACTTGCAACACAAAGTGTAACTGAACTTTTACCTTTATCTGCAGTAACAGGAAGGTGTAAAAATTTTCCCTCGTGCATGATGTGCAGAGCCTCAACGATTGGCGTGTCAACTGTGGTAGATTCTGGATTCTGAGTCATTACCTATGCATTCATGAATAAATAAATGATTAAACTCAACTGGAAATAGGAGTCTAAGATGGTTGAATAACTCTATCTTAGTCCCACCTGTTCCATTGTAGTCTCAGATGGAGAAAGGTTTTCAGCCACAACACGCATCAGTATATCCTTGGAACTAGATAAACGATAAAAAAAAAATCTTAGAAGTTAGTGATGAGTATTTACAAGGAAGACAAACAAGTTAATCACCGCATAATCTAGTTGGCAAGTTAAGGAGTTAAGAATGTGAACAAATTCATGATTAAACAGAAGTGTTAGGCATCATCCAATGGTTCTAGTTTTCTATATCGTTCCTTTGGAGAACAGGAGAATCCTATCAGCTAGCTTATATTATAGTATATGAAGGGAAGTTGTGAGAACCACTTGAGCTGATAAGGGGATGAAACCATAGGCAAAACTTCCAGTGCTTTCAGAAAGGAGAAACTCACGTAAAGATCCCTCGAAGCTTGTCCTCGATCATCACGACTGCACAGCTTGATTGATACTCAACCATCTTCTTAGCTACAGTCAACACTGTATCCGTGGGCGAGACTTTCAAAACCCTGAACAAACACCAGTGTTAACTTCAAACAACATAACTGATGAGCAGGGAAGAAAAACCACTCAATATTGTAATACAAATTTAAAGGAAAAGAAGAGAGTACATACTTTGTATCATCTGGTATAATTGTTGATAAGGAAGGTCTAAACATCCGGTCTCGTAGCGTTTCAAGGAAAGTATTGGGAACTACATGAAAAAATCAACATACTTGGGACGTTCAAAAATCTGATAATATAAGAAGCCAAGAGAAAATGAGATTCGAGCAGGAAAAGTTCAGTTCCTCGCCCACCTGAAGTGTTAGTTCCCCAACTTTTCTCAACACCTTCAACGGCAGCAGCAATCGCCTTACCTTTCTCAGCTGCTCTCTCCATACGAGCAATCGCATCATACAGACACTTTGCTATATCTAGTAAAGCAATCACTTCCCCATTTTCAACTACAGGCAGATGTCTGAATTTTCCTGTAGAAGTTATTATTATATAGCCTAGTTAAGAATCCATACACAAGCATTGGAATGAAACAAAAACACAAACCTAAGACCATCTTTTGAAGGGCTTCAACAGCAAGTGTTTCCGAAAGGACGAACACAGGGTTCCTAGTCATAACCTTTGATACAGGTGTTTCCTCGACATTAACTTCCTGCGAGATCACTCTTGTAGCTATGTCCTGAAAACATAATTCATTAGAACATGAATTATAGTGGTGTAACATGCTTGGCATTAGTGAATAGTGACATACCTTGTCGGTAAGGATCCCACAAAGCATTTCATTAGAGTCAGTCAACAACAAGGCAGCAACTTTGCGAGAAGCCATCCTTTTACAAGCTTCATAAATAGTCGTTGTTGCAGGTACTGTCAGGGCTTTCGATAGCCTTAAACGTTTAACAGTTCGCTCTCCTCCTGTAAAGCCCCTGCTCCCATATCCAAAATCACAATAGCTTCAGTGGAATGAAGACAACAACAACAACCATGGCCGGATTTGAGATTTTGGAGGCTCGAAACATTTCTTTTAAAAATTTTATAGAAATTTTTTTTTTCATAATCTGGAACCTATTCTTATGTAAAAAAATTTAATAAATTTTGGGGGCCGAGACCAATGTTTCACCCGGCTGTGCCCAAATCCGCTCTGGCAACAACTAGGCTAGTTTACTTGTTCCTAAAGGAACCCAAATCATGCCTTTTAAGAAACCAACATATTGAGACTTACATAGGCGAACGTGAAATAGAAAGAGATCTCCGACCAACGTCGAGACCATGTTCGCCAACATCCATAGATTTCTTCCTCTGTAATGACGAAGTCGTTATAGATTGGCTCCGTCTAGGCCCGCCTTGGTTAGACATTTATACTGTCGGATTTAGAAGAGATCAAACGTTAGGAATCTGTCAAGCTTACGAAAGAATCGATTTGATTAGATGTGTTAACAGATTCGAATAAGGAAAGTCTTTGTGTCATCGTAACTAATCTAGCAAACGAGAAACAAATCATTACATAACAAAAAAAAAAACCCGTGATATCAAAAATGACGAAGCTGGGATTAGTTTCTTCGTCGTAAGATGCTTTTTCTCAATCGTTCGTGACAAGAGGTAACGATTTGTGAACAGAGGTTCCTCCCGGGAAAATGATTTTGTGATTTTTTTGTGACAACGTTTCTGCTCTTCTGTGCAAATTGGGCTCATCTGGGTAAATATTATTTGATTTTTTTTTCCTTGTGTAATTACGATTGTATCCTCCAGTTAATGACGACTGAATCGGTGATTGGTTTCCTTTTTCACAAAGGGTGTTATCGTCATTATATATTTACGGTGTCATTACACACGACATGTTTGTCCGAAATTGGATTTGTCTTTAAAGGTGTTTAGGGACTCAGGACTAAGATAGGAATTTAAAGGTGTTTAAGTTTCTTAATTAAAAGAGATAAAAAGAAATTCTTTTCAACAAGAAATAAATTTAATTAGGAGACCAAAATACTTGCTCTAGTTCATTTTAAATAATGTATCAAAAGATGTCAAAAACAAACTAAAAATGTATTATCAAACAAATAACTTAATTTAATGACTTTGTTATATATGGGCCATAGTAATTTAAGAATAGCATTATATATGGGCCACAAAGTCAAACTCTAACGAATCTGTTAAAAGCCCACAGACCAGACAGAATAACAAAAAAATGTATTATCAAACAAATAACTTGTAGATATAGAAAATGACTCTGTTATACATATGGGCCGTAGTAATTTAAGAATAGCATTATATATGGGCCACAAAGTCAATATCTAACGAATCTGTTAAAACCCCAAAGACCAGACAGAGTACACTATTTTAAAATCTATTTCCACGTGGATTCCAAGACTTGCTTGATTAACTCACCACACCATTTGCTTTCACATGACACGAGAAGCTTCTTCGTCTCTCGCAAAACAAGACAAACTCCAGCTCCTTCTCCACTCTCTCTCTCTTTTGAGTTCTCACTTTTTCTCTCTCTAGAACGAGGAGCCATGGCGGATTGGGGACCAGTTCTGATCGCCGTGATCCTATTCGTAGTTCTAACACCGGGACTTCTTTTCCAGATTCCGGCGGGAGGCCGAGTGGTCGAGTTCGGGAACATGCAGACCAGCGGCGCGTCTATTCTAGTCCACGCTATCATCTACTTTGGTCTCATCACCATCTTCACCATCGCTATCAACGTACACATCTATTCCGGTTAACTGTGTTAGCTTATTCCTGGTTTACTGAAACCTTTTTCTTCTCCGGTTCTGTCTGTGCTTCTAGTTTTTTTCAAAAATTGATGTAAGATCTGGCATTTTTCGAATATTTGTGAATATAATCAAAATTTTCAAATGTTATAAAGTCCATTTTGTTACAGATCTGGTTCCTTTTTCATAGTTGATAGTATAATTTCAATCTAACTGTGAGTGGACTTTTCCACTTCATAATGAATCAACGCACCAACCAGAATGATTTGTCGATCCCGAAAACGACACCGTATCATCTATTAATGGGCTTGTTGTAATAAGCCCATTAAAGCCTAATCTGCATCTGAATCTCTACATTTCTCCGCAATCTATCAGCTGTGGCGACTTCTATAGCTCGATTCTCTCGTAGAGGAGCAGCTTCTACCCTGATCCGTCGCTGCTTCGCTGCGGAAGCGGTGGTTACGATAAAGACGGAGGTCCCGAAGCCAACGGTGTCGCCGACGCCGGATCGTGTGAAGTGGGACTACAGAGGACAGAGACAGATCAGTCCCTTGGGGCAGTGGCTTCCGAAGGTAGCCGTTGATGCCTACGTGGCACCCAACGTTGTGTTGGCAGGTCAGGTCACTGTCTGGGACGGCTCTTCCGTATGGAACGGCGCCGTTTTGCGGGGAGATCTCAATAAAATCACCCTCGGGTTCTGCTCGAATGTTCAGGAACGGTGCGTTGTCCATGCCGCGTGGTCGTCTCCAACAGGTAGTTATTCAGTTTCTTGTGTGGAACCTATATAAGAATCAAGAACCTCACTAAAGATATGTTTATTGAGCTTAGTATTATCTGAGAGTTTAATAGATTAGCATTTAGCACACATTGTAACTACCACACATGATCATCTTTGTGTAGCAGTAGGAACAATGCTATGATGATTAAGTAAGTTACATTGATGTGAGCTTGTTGTTTTGCTCCAAGGTTGAGCCAAAGGGAACACATTCAATATGATAACAGTATTTATTCAATCATAAAGCTGTTAAGTCTAGTTGTGTATTGAGTGTTTGTTGTGTATACTATTTTACCCATGGCTGGTTCTGGCACAACCGGATGAAACATTCGTAATTTTAAGGAACTAATCTACATAGGTCACATAGCCCAAATTTATCAAAATAAAAAAAAAAAGTTTTAAGATTAACCTAAAAATGTTTATAGCCCTAAAATTTTGGATTCAGCTCTGATTATACTTTTTTCCTTTACACTTTTCTGCGGTTAGCTTTTGATATGATGGTTTAGAAGTTTGATTCTAGGGTTACTATCTATTCTGAATTTCAGGATTACCAGCAGAGACGTTGATTGATAGATACGTGACTGTAGGTGCGTACAGTCTTCTAAGATCATGTACCATCGAACCAGAGTGCATCATTGGGCAACACTCAACACTAATGGAAGGTTCACTAGTTGAGACCCGCTCAATCCTGGAAACTGGTTCAGTCGTGCCACCAGGAAGAAGGATCCCATCAGGTGAACTATGGGGAGGCAATCCAGCAAGATTCATAAGAACTCTAACAAACGAAGAAACCTTAGAGATTCCGAAACTCGCTGTAGCCGTCAACCACTTAAGCGGAGATTACTTCTCTGAGTTCTTGCCTTACTCTACTGTCTACTTAGAGGTAGAGAAGTTCAAGAAGTCCCTTGGTATCACTGTTTAGGGTTTCATACATCTCTTATTCCTCAAAGCTTTCTCTTGTGTGGTTCGTGTGCTTACCTAAGCTGAAGAACATTAAAACATTTGAACGCTTGTCTTCTCATTTTTTGGTTTGTAAGTTTCTAATTTTAAACTGATTTTGGCTGGATAATGCTTGAATGATAAAAGCAAACCATATATAAAGTTCTACTTCAGCTAAAATAGTTCTAGCTGAAGCAAGTTATTCTTACACACCATAGATAAGTTTGTAACATTCATAATGTCTTATAAGATAAAGACTGATTAGGATTCATGCAGTCTTCTTATAAGACATGACCAGATGGATTGTATTGAAGGCCTGCATGTTGAACCGATTCTCATCACTCTGCCACTCATCTTCTTCATCCAAAACGGGAGAACGTCCGATAGGTTCAAAGCAAAACGCTCCTATGAATGGTACACCAGGAAAGTTCTCATAAAACGGCATGCAGTCCGTTACCGAATTCCCAAAATACTTGTCTACACGGTTCGAGCTAGCAAACATGAACCCTCCAAACACTTTCTCCCTGTTTGTTCGGCTACTCGAACCCAACTGACCATAAGCTCGACGAGGCGGTGGTGGTGGTTCGACGAGATGGTGAAAACGGTCGTAAATCTCGTTGCTCGAACCCATTGCAGAGTCCATATCTGAGTGATAAAACATACAAATATCGCCTGGGTTTATACCCGTGCCCGCGACACCAAACGTTATCTGTTGGGTCCTGTTTACATCATTTATAGTTAGTAACATAATAAATTCATACTTCGTCTGTTCCAAATTGATATATGTTTTAAATTTTATAAAATTATTAAAAAAACATATTAAATTTTAGTTACCAATATATTATTTTTTGTATTTAACTATTTTCCATAATTTTTAACTAATAAAATTTTAATAAATATTTTAAAATTTACATTTTATTATTAACCAATAAATTGAAAATGTCAAAAATACAATTTTTGAAATAATTTTTTTTTCTAAAACAGGAATCTTTCTGTGGTTATATATAAAAATATTGCATATGATTCTTACCCAATAACCTCATAAAACTCTGTATATCTTATGGCCGGTCCTCCGTCTAGCGGTTCGGTTTCTTTTGTGACACCGATGTATAGAAAATACGGTTGATCCATAATCTGCAATATCATTTGTAAATCTCATCGTAGATTATGTATATATGTATAAATTGCATTTCACATATAAGTATAGAACATAGAGATAAATTACCAGTGTATGAAGAGTTAGAATGAGATTATAAGCATCAAGTGGCCATGCTTCCCCTTGTGTTCTAGCGAATAACCATGTTGTTTTCTCCTCGTACACCAACACGTCGAGTATCTCTATTTTTGGACCAATTGGGATTATCCCACTTGAAATCCCCACGTGGAATTTGATTTCCACTGCATGCAGCAGATTATTTTATTTATATACACCAAAATAAATAGAGTTTTACGGTTATCCGATCGAATGCATGCAACTAGTATTTTAGTATATGTATAGTTTTTTTTTTCAAATAAGAACTTATGTACCTTCATTGTTGTTTAGGTTATCTCTGGCGAAAACAAGTGCGACCGCGTCTACGGTGTAGAGACTGGTATTGATATTGGCAACTTCAGCATTGGTACAAACGAAATAGGTGTGCGCATCACCGAACATAACGGTTTCTCTTGATATCTTTGCATCTACAAACAAGAAGAAGAAAGGAACAAGTAAACCGGTTTACCAATATACCGGTTTATGAAATATGTTGATGATATATGTAATCAAATCTCACCAATCTCGGCGAGGATAGGTTTCAGATTCCTACAATGATCCTAGAAAAAAAAATCTATAATGTTAGTTCCAATATAATCATGGAAAAAATAGTTCAAATGATACGGGTCTGGTTAAAACATAACCTAATAACCGGTTTTGAACTGATTCAAAACCGAGTCTGTCTACCCTAACCAAACTGAAGAAGAGTTTAAGAAAAAAAGAAGAATACTAACCCCAAACAGCATTATACCAACCGGGTCCGGGTTTGTATTACCAGCGACCAGAACCGTGAAATCTCTTACCTCCGAAATGAATTCGTCGACCATGGGCACTTGTGGCTCCTATACATCGACACAAATAGGTACCATTTGACCCCTCAAAGAAAATTAATTAAAAGAAAGTCTGATATAAGATTCATTAACATTATATTATATATCTTATATCTTATATTCATTAACATAAAAAAAGATTCATTAACATTAACCAAATCAAATAGAAAAAAAAAAAAACATACTGTGTTGGTATGTAGGAGAGGGACAACATTGACTTTCAAACCGGGTACGAACCCAATTATCACTGTGACTCCTAGGTGCATGTCACCATCCGTAATCACTACATCTTCATCATCTTCCAAATTCATCTATCAAATATTAATTAAGAAATATTCAAAGCGAATATACACTTAATTTTATATAGTTATGCTAAAAAATATTATGGTTTTAGTTTACCTCTTCGAGTTCATTAGTAACTGAATCTGCATCGATGGTTCCAAGGGAAGCAGTGGTAATTAGGATCGTATTTGCACCAATTTTACTTGCAATCTGATTATAGTTGAATAAGTAAACACTATAAGTAAATATTCTGTTTTTATATTCTAACTCTTGAAGATTCAATTATACAATGGAATTAGTTACCCGGTTATGGACCTCTTCTATGGGAAAATGTAAACCCACAAAAGCAATTGCAAAATGTGGCCGGATTGGTTTGGATAAGGCCATTTCAAGGGCTTCATCCACGGCGACCTATGCAAAGCGTTTATAATGTTACAACATCTAGTAAAAACAACAATGATATCCACACAGTATTGATGCAATAACTATGATTTTTTTTACTTATTCAAGAACTCCTGTAAAACATAGATTATATACTTGATTATAAGAAAACATTGATTACAAATATAAAACATTTAATATTTATTTTTCTTACCTCGAACGAATCGGCAAGAGAAAGACCGGAAGTAAGTCGTGGTCGCGAAAGAATACTAGCGGAGATTTTATTCCATAAATGGTTAACACAAGCAGCAGCCGCGAATGGTTTAGCCGGAAGTCTTGACATAATATTAGTTAAGATATCATCGGAAACACTGTAAAAGTTACTCATAGCTAAAATTTGTGTTTCGGTTTAGTCAAGAGTAGCACTCGATTTATAAGCATGTCGAGATGATTTTTAAAAAATAAAAAATAAGTTATAAATTTATTTAAGTTAAAGACAAAAAATATTTATTATTATGTTAAAGTAGTTTTATTTCTATTATTGCAATAATATCCTATTATGCCCTCAAATATTATACAATTAGGAAATTTTATAGTATTTTATCAGGTTCTTTTACAATTTCTTAACCTAAAAATCTTTAACATATGACTAATAAATTTTGTTACATGTTCCACAAGAAAGATAATCTTTAACTAAAGAAACTCTATTGTGCACAAGAAAAATTAAGGAAATTTCCTCAAAGTATTTAAGTGCATTATGTGAATTTTGAAAGACAGAAGATTTTGCTGACATGTAATTGAAATTTTCAAACATTTTGTATATGGCTAATTAGAATTTTTAAAGATAGGTGAAGCAAATATTTATTTTAAGGCCTTGTATTTTTTAAAGAAATTTCAAAAATGGTAGAAGATCTTCAAATAGAATAAAAAGTATCAGATAAAATTGCAACAAAAATTAGAAATAGGTTTTAAATCATAAATACTCTAATGAGATGAATTTAGTTAAAATTTTCAAGTGTTGCTCTAGTTATCTTCCTATAAAATTATATTATTTAATTTTAATTATTAAATATTTTTTCTGTAAACAATTTATCACCAGTTAACTCCTATTTTTATCAACGCACTAGTTAACCCCTAAACTACAAACAAAGTTGTTTTCTGGTTGATAAGAACTAAATGCATAAATTTATAAAATTCATAAGTACAATAGAAACAATCATCCATTATATTTATTGATATATTCTTATATATATTGTTGAATAAAATTTTATATGAATATTTGATCAATATATATTTTTGCTTACTTCATCTCTTAGATGTGTGCTATAGCTCATTTTTCAAAGTTAGTTTGACGAAACTTTCATTAGATATGGTTGTATTCTAAATATTACACATTTTTCGTTATTGAAATGATATTAGTAGCATAACATATAGTAATTCATTGATGTTGTTTAGATAATTCATATAATTTGTATAATTCTTATCACATTATTTCGTTTATATGTATAGGTATATGATTGCGTATTATTTTTATAGCTAGAAACAATTTTCTTAAAAGAAAATAAAAATGAATTTCGTAATTTCATACTTTGATTTGATCATTTCGTGTGAATGATAGATCATCAGTTCATGCGTATGCTATTTTGTGTTACTAGACGAGCTTGTATTTAATTTTCTTACTCCAACTTTTATTTTTGAAAATTATTATTCAGCGAGTAAATTTACAATCAGAATGTAAAACTATAATTTCAAGGTTGAATCCACGTCATTTATAAAAGAAACACTTTTTTGAAACTGAATAGTTTCTTTAGATAATGCAACTATTTAAATGCTTATGCTTTCTAGTTAAAAGTTGTTTGTATGTTTTAAAACATACTTTCAGTTTCAACTTTGAGGTTAAAATTGCTAAAGTTGATAGTGCAATGGCAAAACTGGAAAGCCAAAAGGTGAATGGCTAATTATAAATCAAAATTGAGTAAACCAGGTTTTGTTTATTCAAGCATCATGTACTTTGATCCTATAGTCAGTTACATATTATCTATAGTTTCAGCTTACAACAGTTTCATGACACATTTTAACATTTAACAAAAAAATTTCAATTGATGAAAATGATTCTAAAATTAGAAAAAAATAGTTGTTTATGTAACATATTTGGAAGACATTCGGCTTCTGAAGGAAAGGTTCAACTACTCAAAATTCATATATATGTATCACGGACGCATAATACAATGACGGATAGTTTTACACGTACTACTCAGATGCAACTGCTTTTCATCGTTTACTTGGACACAAAATTACTAGTTTAGTTCAGAGAATCGTAATTGAGTATGTTATGTTGTCGAAAAAAATTATTTAAAGTTTCAGCTATAACTGATTTACAAATATTTGGAATAGAATGATTTCAAATAAATTGTTCCTTTGATTTCAAAATACTTTTTATTATATAACTTGAATGGAATGGAATAATCATTTTATCGATATCACAAATAAAATGATAATATGCAAAGAGAATTGTTCTAAAACAAATTTGATGAGGAATAAATAGAATGAATTCGTTCTATTTTTCTTCTACATTTATGTTATTCAAACCCTAGACATTATTTGAAACTTTTTTTTTTGAATTTTGCTCATGTGCACAACATCCATTTTTATTAAAAAAAGATGACCTAGTTTAGTAAAAAGATACATTTGTAATATTAACACAGTTAGTTTTCTTTTAATATCTACTATTTAGTTTTACTTTTTGATAATTATACAATTTTACATCTAAAAAAAATCTCTTAATTTTATACAATTTGATCTAATACATTTTAACCAAGAAATTGATAAAACCGCTATTTGAGATTTTAATTTTAAATATATATACATATATATTCTTAAGTATAAAATTTTTATAATAAAAAAATAACTTAAATTTAATTAAATGATGAATTAAATTAAAATATTGTTAAAATAATAAAAACTAAAATTTTAACAAAATTTTAATTTTAAAAAATAAATAAAATTATATATGCACATAGTGCAAAATAATACCTATTTAATTTGTATTCGATCAGTTCCTAAATACATTTACCAATTAAAGCCTTTGTAAATTAATTATTTGTATGGAAACTTTTTTTTTTGTAAATATTTTGTATGGAAACTTACTCGGACCATCATTGGCAAAACAAATCAAAAGAAGGAATCCACAGATGAGATTATGAGATAAGAAATCTTATCTTTGATATGTCACAATGTACTTGTTTTTGATGCAGACACAAAGCACCTTTGGTTTTGTTCATTATATCTTTATAGCTCTTTTCTTTTCCTGAAAAAACGAAGAATCTTTTGCAATCTCAAACACTTGTTTCGTTAGTGTTATAAAATTCTTTTTTTTCTGGATGTGTACTGATCTTCTTTTGGCGTTACGAAAAAGTGACCAGCCTCGTTATGTGCATGCCGGATTTTTTTTTTTTTGCATGGTAATCTTGCATTGTAGTTATCCAACTTCAAATCTGGTGAGCTCCTTTGCTATGCTGTAAAAAGAGAACTATACGTACAAAAGTTTGATATATGCTGGCACACTTTCAGATGTTTGATAATTTTGGTTTAAAATCTCAATGATGATAAAGATCAGATTCTAAAATGACAATAGTGAACAAGAAGTCGACAAGTTATTGTCATTTCAGATGAAGAATATATCATATATCTTTTCAATACTACTTAAAAATAATAATACACACTTATGCATGTAACTTCAACTATTTAGTTTTGTTTTGCTTTACTTTTATTTCGATATATGTCACGGAAAAAACATCGATTCGTGGTTTCATGTTAAAGTTAAAGATTTTTGTAGATGCTCTTTCTCTATTAAAAAATAAAACATAATAACAATTTTATCAGGACAATATGTTTTGAAGAAAAAGGGTGTAAAAGTATATTTTCAAACATTCAATAGAATGAAGAAGAAAAAGACGAACACAATTATAGCTTTTCAGAAATTGAGTAATCAACAGAGTATGGGTTTTAAATTCTGTAAGTTTTAACGTTTTTTAATCTGATATTCTATTCTGTAACTTGAATATCATAACATTAACACCATGTGATTGTACAGTCTTTAATCCGTGAAACCATATTTAAAAAAAAAAATCACCCATATCTACTAAAGAATGCCAATAAAAAAAACTATATTTACTGTATCTAGTAACTAATTCATGCCACTTTTGAAATAATCTAATAGATTTCTTACCACGAACGAGTATTGTTTCTAGTAACAAAAGGTAATTAGGTAATAATCACGTTCTTTTGGCTAATTACTTCTATTAGACTCTTGTTAACGCCAACAACTTTACACCGTTAGGTTCGAGGTAGGAAGAACGCATGAATGGTGTGAAAGAAGAAAAAAACAAGAGCCAACCGAAACGGCCGTTACGTTATTATTATTATTGACGTGTCTGCGTCAGCTCTTGGATTCTTTTTTTTTCTCTGCTAAAAGCATTTAATTTCACCAGATTCATCATTTATATCACTGCCATGAAAGTGCGACAAAATCTCAAATTGTAACAGAACTATTCTATTTTATCAAACGGGATATATATTAAAAATATATAACCAGACCGGTTCTATTCGTACCAATTGGGATATTGATTATCAATATTAGGCCATTAGCTAATTGTATTTCAACTATTTTATCAGCTTTATTAACTTCATCACTTGAATTTTAACCATTTTTACCAATAAAGCTAGTAATTTTAATTTTTTTAATATATATTCAGTCATGCAATAAGTTTAGCACTGGCAGAAATTTCTTTGTTGCTGTTTGTACATTTATGTAATTGTTTCAACCTTTAACAGTGTTTTGTTCTGTCATATATTTTTTTATGTTTGGTAACGTATATCTATTTTCACGTGCTCTACTGGCTCTTCTGTGATTTGTTTACTATCATTAGATTTTATAAAAAGAAAGAAAGAAAAAAAGGAAAAGAAACGTATATAAGATACTCTTTCTAAGTCGAGAAAAGAGAAGAATCCAACTCGGCAACGTCCATGTGTAAGCCTCGGTAATGCAAAACTTTGTCCCACAGTGCGATCCAAAGTTCCTGCACCACGCGTGTGAAGTCTTACTTGGCTCCACGTCAGTACTCGATGCATGGGAAGTTGATGTGATAATATTATCATTATCTCTCGATTACTTCTTAAAACCCTACTCGAATCAATACTAACAGTGTAGATATACTTATGACCAAAAGTTTACATTATACACAATCTCATTTTTGAACTTGTTGGTTTTAAAACGATTTGGTTGAATAATACTATTTGCAGAGAATGAGAACATTGTATTCCGAGAAAGACATTGATGATGATATAGTATTATATAGTAAGACATGCAATTGATGAAATCTGTAAAATATATTAAAATAAATTGTAATGTAAGAAATGGTATATTTGGTTGTGCATGACCCCCTTGTGTCAAGGTAAGCACTTCTATGTTATGCTTTAAGACACGAGATTTTCACTTTGACCAAGATAACCAATTATCAGTCATCGCTTACTTTCATGTAACAGAAGTTCACCTAAGTTTCTCATTTATATACTTTTGACTTAATTAGACTAAAAGTAATTAAATTTTTGCCCCTGAAGAAGAGAAACTTGTTTGAATCGAATTTAATCAGATTTCAGTAAAACAGAAAAAAAATCGTATGTAAGTTAATACGAAGATGTTTTATTAGATTGCAAGACGTTCATCGATTTACAAAAAAAAATAGCAAAGAAATGACCAGTGCTCAGAGAGCTGGCCGGGAAAATAGAAATCGACAAGATGTAAAGAGATAAACCTTAATTCTAGCCTACAAGTGTGAGTGTGTAGTGTCCGGATCCCACTCTCCTTGCTTCTTCCATCTTTTATATAGTAGCTCAAACCTACTCTAGATTGGTTTGTTTTGTTGGGCCTTGCTTGTCGGGCCGAGCATACATGCAGATGAATTGTGTCATCAAACCGAATGATTTAGTCGTTTCGATTAGTCAATCGCGAGATGACTTCTGTCGGCTAAAAGCATTATGGAGCCAAACCTTATGTTTTTAGCCGCAGACTGAACCAGTCTCTTAAAATTCGATGGGCCAAAGCAGCTATCTTAAGGGCTTTGTAGAGAATGTAATCTACCTCCTATAAAACTGAGTTATCAAACTTTGATTTCTCATCCATTCCAAAAAGAAAAGATCTAAACACTGTAGTCAAGGTAAGAAAACAATTGATTCAATACTATCTGGTGGAGGGGATAAATGTGTATTATACGTTGGGGTAAGAAATCAATTTGAAAAATAATACTTCTAGATCTATTTAGAATGTGAAATAATTCGAATTAACAAAGAATACAGAGTATACATTATCTTACTGACCATCTTTTTAGACTGTAGTCTGGATTTCAACGGTTTATTCCAAAAAGATAAGAAGAATTATTAGTCTCGTGACACTATACAATAGTGTTGAGTTTTTATGACTTATCGTGTGTGTGTGTGCGAGCATGTGCTATATGTATTAAGGGTAAACATGTGCCCATTATATACTGTCACCATTGTTCTCCCATTTGTAGATTGAATTTAAAAAAAAAAACTCGTTGGCACTAAAAAAAAAGAGAGCTCATTGGCACTAAAGGTTTAGCAACAACAGCCATAGGTACTAGTTGTTATCACCAATGCCGTGCTTGTTCACTTCGCCATGGACATCTCATGTTGATAACATGCACTTTATTCCATTATATAAATATTAGCACAGAAGTTATTTTATAAGTGTTTCTTAAAATGCGTGCATTATTTCTCTCTAATTCGTAACAAAACAAACTTACGAAGCTATAGTGAAAAACAATCCATGATTGAATTTCTTTTTGATCCAATGTTTAGAAATAATTATGATTGGAAATATAATGAAAACTTGGAAGATATATGGACTTAGAACCTTTTTCAGTGTTAGTTAAATATCAATCAAGATAAAGTTTTGAATATCAAACTAATTCGGTTTTCACAATAGTAATATAACAACATGTCCCATGAAATTCATGTTAACTATGTAAAATATTGATTCCAACCCTTTACATATAAGTTTATTAAAAATTAGGTTATTGGTGCGTTTGACGTTATTCAATTCTAAAATTTTATTTTTTTAATAATTTTCATAAAACAAATTGTTATCAATTGAGTTTTGTAATGTGCGTCTGAGTCCTATATGGATAGATTGTTACGGGTAAAATTTAATTTGAATAGATTTTCTAAAATGTACAACAATGCTTAGTTATATACAAAGTTTAAATCATTAGTGAAAATACTGTATTAAAAATACATAAGTGGGCAATTCCACTAACTGTCAATCTCGAGAACTAGAATTGCATTTTGAAAGTTTTAACTATATATAGAGAAACACATATTGCGTGAGTATTAGATGTATTTTGACTGGTAAAGAATTGAATGAAATATTAAATTACATACTAAATTAATAATCAATTAACTTAACACAGCTTCACGTATGTCATGTTTAAAAGGGAATAATACCAAATAATTTACAATTCTTTTCAGATCTTGACGTCCACAGTTCCACCTTCGTACCAACACCCAAGTGGTTCATTAGAGAGAGAGAAAGGGCGTGAGAGAGATTTATAAGCCTACCTTTGGGCATAACAATTTTTTCATGAACATAGAAACACTCACAACTTAACAAAAACCAACAAAAAAATGGGAGAGGTTCAAGAAAATCCCAAACTCTTATATCATCTTTTTCAAAACTCAATGAATAATAACAATTAATAATAACTTTATTTTAATTAAGACTAATTTTTTTGTTGGGTTCCAGGAGGAGAAGAAACCAGAAGCAGCAGAGGAGAAGAAAATGGAGGAGAAGAAACCAGAAGATGAGAAAAAAGAAGGAGAAGGAAAGAAAGTGGAGGCTGATGAAAAAAAAGGAGAAGAGTCTGAGAAGAAAACTCAAGAAGGAGAAGAACCTAAAAAAGATTCAAAAGATGAGTCTCCACCTGCGGCGCCGGAGGCTCCAGCACCACCTCCTCCACCGCAAGAGATTGTCCTTA
This sequence comes from Moricandia arvensis, assembly GCA_905132765.1. Classification (NCBI taxonomy): domain Eukaryota; kingdom Viridiplantae; phylum Streptophyta; class Magnoliopsida; order Brassicales; family Brassicaceae; genus Moricandia; species Moricandia arvensis. The sequence goes on from CAJHQP010002393.1 coordinate 39,994, forward strand.
AGGTTTACATGCACTGTGAAGGCTGTGCTAGAAAGGTCCGCCGTTGCCTCAAAGGCTTTGAAGGTATGTATAAAAACCGCATATTTATTTATATGATTTTTGCATTTCATCTTTCTACATGTAAATGTTTTCTTTTAAAATATATTTACATTTTAGTTTTTTCATGGAATAGTTTCACAATATCCAAACGTTTGCCGCTTGCCTTTACAACGAACTTTTTTTGTTTTGTTTAAGATGATAAATGTTGTGGTTCATTTTTTTTTAATTTGTGTAACACTTGTTGTGATTCATTTAAAAATACACTCAAAGAATCTATTGTTGTATTGTTTTTTCCCCAACAAATTACACACTCAATGAAAGCATCTAATAAGTAAATTACTGTAACTATATCTTGTTTCTGTCAACTACAGTTTTTTGGTTGATTTCGCGTATAAGTATAGTTAGTAATCTTACATATATTGAGTGTAGGACCACATAATGTTAGGGTTATGCTTTTAATTATTAATATTATAAATAAGTAAAAATAATAAAACTAGGGATTCTGTTTTTTCTTTTGTAAATATGGTAAGAAAATGATCTATGGATAAAAATATGAAGTGAATCTTGGATTTTTGGTTTGATTTATTTAGGAGTGGAAGATGTGATGACTGATTGTAAATCGGGGAAAGTGGTGGTGAAGGGGGAGAAAGCTGATCCACTGAAAGTATTAGCCAGAGTTCAAAGGAAGACCCACCGTCAAGTTGTGCTTATTTCTCCTATTCCTCCACCGTCTCCGCCACCGGAAAAGAAAGCAGAGGAGGAGAAACCCAAAGTGGAGGAGAAGAAAGTAGAGGTAACTGTCTTTATTGTATCTGTTGTTTAGTAAATTTGATACTCCAAAAAGAAAAATGAGGTAACTTTTAGGGGTTGGTTTTGGGGGATAATTAAATGACTATTCACTTGTTATTATGTACTACTATTTTATTTAGAGTAAATACTCATTAGTTTAAGGGAATATTCTCTTTGCAGTGATTTCACATGGGAGTATTGGTAGGATTTGGTATATTATTTATTTAATTTGATGCCTTCATGTTATAGACTATATTCTAATATATATAGAATTTGAGTTAAGGTAGTCGTTTAATTTAAATTTTGCGGCGAACATTTTGTATCAGCCTCCAGTAGTGGTTACGGTGGTCCTCAAGGTTCACATGCACTGCGAAGCTTGTGCGACGGAGATCAAGAAACGGATCATGAGAATGAAAGGTTAGTTTCTAATTTTTTTACTTGAATAAAATTTGGTACATGCAACAATATCTAATCAAATTGATACTGCCTCCACTTTAAAACACATACACATGTGCTAATTTTTATTATTTGATAGTCGTCTAATTAGTTGAAATAATCACTTAAATTTTGCTATTTGTGTTTTCTCTCATTCATTATTGTTTGAACAAATTATTTTTAGGAGTGGAATCTGCTGAATCGGATTTAAAAGGTTCTCAAGTGACGGTGAAAGGAGTTTTTGAACCTCAAAAGCTAGTAGGGTACGTTTACAAACGGACTGGAAAACATGCTGCAGTTATCAAAGTTGACCCACCGCCTCCCCCACCACCTGAGGAAGCGGCCGCGGCCGCCGCAGCCGCGGAAGGAGAGAAGAAGGAAGAAGGAAAAGCAGAAGAAAAGGGCGGAGGAAAAGAATCCAAAGGCGAAGAAGGGAAAGACGAAAAGGCAAAGACGGTTGAAGAAAAGAAAGAAGGGGATGCCGGCAAAGGGGAAGGCGAAGCAGCTGAAAAAGTTGGCGGTGGTGGTGGTGGAGGTGGAGAGGAAGAGGCAAAAGTGGTGGAGGTGAAAAAGATAGAGAATCCTTATTACTACTATTATTACCAGCCGCCTCGTGTGGCCGTTCCGCCTATGGAAATGCCGCCACATGCTTATCCGCATGCTTACCCGCCTCAGCTATTCAGCGACGAGAATCCAAACGCATGTTCCGTAATGTAACAAAGAGTAACCGCAAAACGCTAAAATGGTTTTACATGGGGAATATTTGAACATTTTTGATTAAGTGGATACATGCTGTCTCCTTTGCATGCTCTTTTCTTTTTACTGTGGTTGTGTAGCTCCTTTTTAATGGTTATATAGTCAATAAAATAAAAATAGATTACAATAGTTTATACTGTAACTTTGTTTTAACTTATGGTTGCATAAAACAATCTTTTAAATCATTCGCTGCAGAAAATTTAGAAAATCAGTCTTACCGATAAAGTGGTAAGTGTATTTTTATTACCACATATTTTTATTTTTGAGCTACATATTTAGAAATGGTTAATCTAAGCAAATTTGATTTAAGTGTCAATTACTAAAAAGTTAGGTACACTCCTGGTTTACTAAGTTTCTATGTAACAGTACAACTCAGTTCTGCACCACCTACACGGTAGTTTGCTCTTTTACCCAAAATAATGAATCGCATGATTCAACCACAGTCGCTAAACTAGTTGGAAACTTGTGTAAGAAGAGTAGAGTTCACACCTTCAGTCCCTTGTTTATAGATGTTATAAATAACCTTAATAGTATTACCTAGTATAAACCCATTTCTACACTTCTCCCCATAATAAGCAAAACGTCGTTCAGAGTTTATCGATGAATTATTGTTAGGTGAAACACTATTTTCTTGCCTCTATCAAAATAGGTTGGTCCATTTATTGTACGAAAAAAAGTGGATGAAATTGTTGCCTTATCTTAGGCTTGCCATGGTGTTTTGTCAATTGTGTTATAATTATTTCTTTATTTTTGCTAAAAGTTGATGATTATTTCTTCTTAAATAATTTTGTGGGCATCATGTGTTGTTAGAAATCGAATGGTGGAACGTAATATCAATCAATCATATAAAATAGTTAGATAAGAATCCTATGTTTTGTTTCATTTTGGGATTAAATCACTACTAATCCAAAACTGTTTTTTTTTTCTTAATACACATTATAATTTGTGATGAATTTTGTTTCTTAAACCAGGCTGTAATTACGCCAAAAAAAAACAGGCTGTAATTTTTTTTTTTTGACAATGTGAATAAGCCAGCAGTTTAGTTTTATTTAATGGACAACATAAAAACTTTGAGAGCATATTAAAATCAAAATCGAGTTATCTACTTTGTAGTTAAAATGCTCAATGAATATATATATACCAGTTTTGACATTATTTATGAAAATTCCAATTCTAACAATCACATATAGTAAAAAGCTGAACTATGAAATAAATAGAAAGCTACTGATGATTTTAAAAAATCCTGCGTCCACTTTTAATATAATTTTAAATTTACTTATTTAAAAATTATAAGATAATAAATTGTATATCTACATGTTATAATCTAGTGTAAATGAATCAGCGAAATTATATTTTAGACATCTATATGAATACGAGTTCTTTTTGGCTATTTGAAATATCTTGAAACAACCATGAACTATAGGTTTTTCAGAAAAAAATATAGTGTTTATTTTGTCAAATAATATAGTATTTTAAAATACAAAATCTAATTGTTTTGGTTTACAACTAACTAGCAATTCACTAATTCTATGTTTTCGAATAAAAACAAGAGATAATTGGCCAATACACTCCAAATGGGGATCTATACTAATCACATGCCCATGATGGGACTGATTTATTTTGTCTAACCAAATTGCATTTCTTTCTCACTCTCCTTCTTTCCTGCATTTACATGTGGGTGTGTCAGTTTTTTTTTTTTCATTTTCGTTATAAATGCTTTTCTCTTTTCTTATTATTTTCAAAATGAATTACATGCAAAATAAATATGTTAAATATTTTTGAGTTCACTTTGATTCTTAAAAAATAATTTTAAATATGTTATTAAAGAAGTACATACAATTAAATTACATCAATTTTTTGATGATATCAATTTTATGGGTTTTAGATTCGACGTCGTGTTAGCGGTTAACAAATATTGTAGACGTTAACAGAAGTGTTAGTTGTTAACAATTATTTTTACGCTTCGCGTTAATAAATGTGTTCGCTGTTAACAAATATTGTAGACGTTAACAGAAGTGTTAATTGTTAACAATTATTTTTACGCTTCGCGAAAATAAATGTGTTGGTTGTTAACAAATATTGTAGACGTTAACAGAAGTGTTATATGTTAACAAATATTTTTACGCTTCGTGTTAATGAGAGGAAAGAGAAAGGGAATTCTCGGCATTTTTTTGCCAAATGGTTGTGTCAGTGTCCTTCATGTCTAATCAATGATATTTTGTTAATTTGAGTTTCAAATATGGGTAGTTCACTAAATCACTCTAAAAACAAAAGGAAGTATATATCTGCTGACATATTAAACACATATATACGAACTCTATAGCTTCTATTTGCTGCGCGTAGTAACACGTGCTAATAGCTCGTGACGTCTTCGCATCGTAAGCAAAAGAACTTTCTATTCCAGCGAAGTACACTCGCCTAAGTAGCGCGTGAAGCGTGAGGCATAACAGCGAGCCGTGGCGCGACTGTGTTAACACGTTGACCCCACGTGATGGGCCCGTGCCATCTCTGTGAACGTACAGTTTATGAATGAATGAGCCCACGTGACCCGTCACCACTTCCTCTAAACCTGTGCTTTCGTACTCCAACTTTTGTCGCTTCTTTTATTGGATTTACCGTTTTATTTTCTTATTTAACACTATAAACTCGATTCCTTCGAAACAAACAAACTTAAAAAGAGAAAAATAGTACGTTTTTTTTGTTAACAAAAAAAAAATAGTACGTTACTCTATCTTTTCTTTAATAAAGGAAAAAAGAGAGTAATTTACTCACTTTTTTAATTTTGTTTCTATTTAAGAATTAAGTTTCTTTCTCCAAAAAAAGAATTAAGTCCATTTTACATTTTTTGCCGTTGGGTAATTCTGTTGATCTAAAAAGAGTTAATTTTACTCTCGGAGCAAACTACAAAAAAACGGTTATTTTATACTACAAGATCGCGGTAGAAAGTTATTATCAAATGATGACAAAAGGTTATTATATCCAATGTCGGTAGCTCAATTCATTTTTTTTTTTAAATTGGGAAAAATATATACTATTGGTCGGTGTAAGGACTGTAGAAATCAAAATCAAAACGTTATAAATAAATAAAAAGTACTGAAAATTTATTTACTTGTTTATCTTTCGTAATGAACGTAATGGTAAAATTTTAAAACTAGTTGTATATTAACATTCGTTGGTGATATCTTTTGCCTTTATAGTGAAACCAAATTATGTTTAGATCCATCTAAAAAAAAATTAGTTTTCTTGCTAATTTGTTGCATCCTACTAACGTTTTACCTTTTTAATAAATAATAAGAGTACTCGCTGGTTTATTTTAGAAAATAGAGAAAAAGGGTAAACGGGTGGATGGGTTATAGCATTTATTAAATTTGTTGGACTTATTCTTCTTTCTGTTAGCGTTTGGGACCATACCTTCAACTATGTCAAAATCATGTTGACACGTAGAAACACGTATAGTTATACGTTACAAGTTCAAGTTACGTGTTTGCATGTACGTTTTATGTATAGAGACGTCTCTACGTAGAGAACTATAATAGTTCAACAAAAAACGTAGAGAGTATCAATAACTTCATGTAATACGTAACTGTACCTAGCCTATATATGCGATTGTAGAATTATCATTAAAAATATATATGTAGCAAATTTTTCTCAAAAAATATATATGTAGCCACTTTTTCTCAAAAAAAAAAAAAAATATATATATATATATGTAGCAACTTTTTCTCAAAAAATATATATATATGTAGCAACTATAATCAAGTATGGCCACGCATACTTCAGTTAGTTTATACATTACAAAACCGTTTGATATTTGTTTTAAAAGTTCAGTCACTAATAAAACAGTACAAAGGCTGGTTTAGAAAAATCATTTGTGATTTTCAATCCAGATACATGAACAGACAAACTTGCAGTTTTAGAGTAAAAGAACAAGGATAACAACGTTGTTATAATATACAGACTCTTGACCGGAAGGTTTGATTGCGACCGAACCGAGATAGACTCGACCATTAGACCAATTTCTAAAAGTGTTGGGACCATTAACATCTTTTGAATCATTTACCTATATTCCATATAACTCTTAAAACTAGTTATTAGAAAAATAAGGAAACGATTGGCCGAGGATAGAGAAGAGAAATATATTTTTAATTGACTAGGGTTTGGTTGTTCCAAACACAATCTAGCCTCTTATGCACTAAGGTTTTGATTGTGTTTGGTGTGTTAATATCTATGTCTCGTAGTTCTATAACACAATATTTGAATAGAATTAATCTACCCTACATAATACATTTTGTAGACGTAATCCTGAAAGCATGTATAAATTTCTATTTCTCTATAAAAATATAATTTATATTTTCCATTTGCATTTGGCTTTTACGTTAACAAACTACAAATAAATTTTGATTAATGCATAATTTAGTTTTGAAATAACCGCATTATGATAACATGCAAAGTAAACATAGACGCAAAAGAAAATGAATGATAGGCGTTGAACACATCCAAAAAAGGATGTAGGCCCATGATAAAGAAAAAATAATAGACGGTGATGTAACTACAGTTGTTTTGTTAAAGTCCCCTCAGTTAACGAGTTCTATATGCGAAACACATTTAAAGAAGAACCGTATAGGTCCTGTGACAGAAGAAAACAAGTTTTATCTGCCGAAAACGATAAAATGATTTTGATTATTATCAAGAACTTTGTTGAGATGTAGACATAAGCCAAATATAGAGAACACTCATTTAGAAGGAAAAAAAATCAAGAAGATAAAGAGGTCTTTAAATCCCATCACTTAGTGGGAAGGTAAAGGCAAAGAAGCCGAGATGGATGGTTGAAGATGACCTAGTGTAGCATTTTATACCTAGAGCTAGGGCTAGTTTTGTTTACTTGTTTTGTAGTCATTTCAAAACCATAGGTCTAATGGGCTTAATGGTTCATATTCAATTGCTTTATGCCGATGTAACTTGACTTTGGAAACAAAAAAAAATCTTCAAAGATTCGAAATCGGATGTTCGGAATATGCTGTGTTTAAAGGGAACCTACCTAAATATATTACACTGTGCTTTTATCTAAAAGTTGACTAAAGAAAACTTACCGGTAAAAAAAAAGAAGAAGAAAAGACTCAACACTCAACTCTTGTTTTCTTACCCATAATGGATGAACACTCGTTGCATATGAGTCAATAAAAATCAAGAGGAAAAGATGAATAGAACCGGAGATGTGTAGACCAAAATAGTAAAACGGGAAAGCTTTTGCAAATTTATTTATTTATTTTGGTCAAAGTTTAGCCTTAATATAGAGATGAAAATGACATGTTAATCCTAAAGTTTTAGAATCTCTATTTGGAAAAAGTAATTTACATTATTCATTTAGAAAAAGCCCTTTTACAGACGAAGAAACGGTTTTGATTTAGATTGAGTTATGTGTAAATCAAAATGTTAAAGTTATCGCAAATAGAATCCCATCAAAATTCAAGGAGATAAAGAGGTCTTTAAATCCTATTATTCATTTAGAAAAAGGTCTTAATATTGGTTTGATTTAGATTGAGTTATGGCCATGGGTGTAAATCAAAATGTTACCAATCATACATTACTTTTACTTTTTTATTTATTTATTTTATGTTTGAGTTGTCATGTGTTATAATTGAGTTACAATTTTGAGTTATTCCTTTTATAAAATTTCTAACTCAAAAGATAACCCAACATCAAAGAAAATCTCATGTTTTAAGGCTGAGTTAGCATTTAGTCATTTTTATTTTTAAACAGAAAAATAGGTTTCATAGTGTCAGACGTGACGTGAGTGAGTGAATCAAATTATTATCTTCTATTAACTTTATTTAATTTATGTACATCACTTATGTATGATATAAACAATAATTTAACTAGAATATAAGTTTGGTAGAAAATACTATAAAATATGTTGTTTATATTAAGACGATAGTAGTACATTATTATTTGTACCAGTTATATTTATACTTTCTTGCTTAAGTTATAAGTTACTGTAAATATGATTTAAAATAAAAAAATTTTCTTACTTTTATCAAGCAATTTAAATTTTAATAACTGTTGTAACTTGTTATATTGTTGATATTACAATAAATAATATTAACAATAATTATAAATTATGAAAACAAGACATAATGTAGATTACTTTTAAAAAAAATTTCATACATGTTAATAAATACTAAATATAACAGTTGCTTAATTATTGCTAATAACTATTTGTTTTATAATAACTTTTTTTAGTTATTTTTAATTTTATAAAATATAATACAACATATACAGCAAAAATGTTACCAATCAGTTATTTCAATAAAATAGTAACTCGTATTTGTACTGCAAACATAACAAATAACTCTTCTTTTTTCACTACATAATTTTTAATGCAAGTTAATACATATATGATAATACATATTACAAATCAACACTAATAGAACGTGTTACCAATTGGAGTCTAAGATAGAACGAAAGCCTTTTCAAGGACTATTAACTTGGTTGCTCTGGTTGCCAACGAAGAAAACGGCCCAATCCTTGAGGTTAATATCCAATAAGAAGGGTAAAATGTAAGCCCATTATAGTAATTGGGCCGAGTCTTGTGTATGTGTATACATATATTAGGGTTGTTTTTGGCGCGAGATGTTTCTCGTTGACGCGAGAGCCCGCCTTTATGTGTTCCAATTTTTGGCGCCACAAATAATCGCTAGTTTTCCTTATTTAGGGTTTTCGAGTTTCTCACTAAAACATCTGAGAGATCTGTGCTTCCCTTTGTTTGGACTCACATGGCGACTGAAACCCTAGCGAAGGAGGTAAACGGTGTCGGTGATCCCTCGACGGAGAAAGAAGAAGCGATTTCCCCCAAAATTGACGAGGCGGAGGAGAAGAGCGAGGATGAATCGAAAGAAGGAAACTTTGAAGATACAGAGGATATAAAAAGCGAGGAGGAGGAAGAAGGAAGTGGAAGTAAGAAAGCTTCCGAGACTCGGAGTAGGGATAGACCAACGAGGGAGAGAAAAAAGGTTGAGCTTTACTCGCTCTCTACTCCTCTGCGACCTACACCACCCAAGTCCCTTTCTATTGAAAAGGTATCACCTTTCACCTTGTGTGAAGATTTTGGCAGGTTTTGGTTTGATTAATGCTCTTCACCAGCTCTAGTTTCTATGTGTTCTTCAGGGTCGTGGAACACTGCTCAGAGAGATTCCAAATGGTATGTTTGCGCGTTACTTACTTGTATTTGTGCTTGTCTCATGATTGTAATCTTGTGGATTTGTGATTATATTCATGTAATTGTTTGTCATGAACAATCTTTGATGGTTTGACACATCTCTTACATCTAGAAGATGAGATAGATGTGAGATTTTTACTTTTCACTGTGGTTGATGGGAAGATGCTAACTAGACTGTTCTTAACTTTATTATCTCTTGTTTGCTGGAAAATTTAGTTCTTTTCACAGTGTCTTGTTGTTTATATTTAGTTACAGTTGAGTATCTGTCTGATAATTTTAGCTGTTTCAGTGGCTTATCAACTCTCCAAGAGAAAAGCTGACGACAACCTCATCTCACTACACACCATTATGTTTGGGAAGAAAGCAAAGGTGCTTTTCTTAAAATGTTTAAGCTTGTGTCCCTATTCATGTTATGGATGGTGTCTTGGAACCCCATAAGTGTTGTATGTCTACTTAAAGAGTTTTGTGAAATTGCTCTGCAGGCACAGATGGTTAAGAAAAACATTGGTCAGTTTTCTGGATTTGTATGGTCAGAGAAAGAGGTAAATCATTTCGTTTTTATTTTGTTAATAGGGATGTGTATTCTGTTTAGCCTCGTGTTTAGACTTCAAATGTTTTTTTCAGGAGGAGAAGCTAAGAGCCCGAGTAAAGGAGAAACTTGAAAAATGCATAAGAGACAAGTTAATCTTTTTCTGTAATGTACTTGATATACCTATAAGCAAAAGCACCATGAAAAAAGTAAGCAATAAGAAGATGCTAGTTATCTATTTTATTGTACCTTGTTCTATATTATAACTTTTAAGATGTTCTCAGGAAGAAGTAGCTGTTAAAGTGCTTGAATTTTTGGAATCTCCCAAGGCATCAAGGGATGTTTTACTTGCTGATCGAGAGAAGGTACTGTTTGATTCAGTACATTATTGTTCTACTTGTTTATAGTGAGCATGAGAATATTGAGTTCTTTTTCTTCCTTTTTGGAATTTATACATTTTAGCAAGCCAAGAAACGCAAGAGTGCACAGAAAAAGAGGAAATCTAGAGAATCTTCAGATACCCCAGCCAAGGTTTGTAGTTTCTTATCTCTACATTCTTAGTACAGTTTGTATTCCTTGCATGCTATTGGCTAGTAATTGTTACCATTAGCTCATTTGACTTGCTTTTGTTTGATGAAAATTGTGTTGATACATGCATATGTGTGTTCGTAATTTATCTGATGTGGAACGTGAATTTTACAAACATTCTCTTGTGTGTGTATGTTTTTCTTACTTTACAGAGGAAAAGACAAACTAAAAAGCGAGATCATCCATCTGACACAGAAGAAGGCAAGGGTGAGGGGGATTCTGATTCCGAAGGCACTAAGGATACTCATGATGAAGATGATGCGGCATCAGGAGAAAATAGTGACCATGAAAAAACTGAAACTCAAGATGAGAAAGATGAAGAAGAAGATGAGAAGCCATCTGATAAGAAATTCTCATCCAAAAAGACTAAAGAGGAGAGTTCAGAAGGTACCAAAGGCAAAGATAAACAAGCGTCTGCGAACGGTTCTAAGAAATCTGGTGAAAAGACCTCCAAAAGAGTTGTTAAGTCAACTTCATCCCCAGCCAAGAAGCAAAAAGTTGATCATGGCGAGTCTTCTAAAGGGAAAAGTAAGAAACAGTCAGTTAAGCCACAGGCTAAGGAATCTAAAAAGAAAGGTTACATCCGTTTCCAGCTGCTTAAGAATTTAGTTAGATTTGTGATTATTTATGAAAGTATTCTCTCGTTGCTTCTATTTTTTACATGCTATCATGGATTGGATGCAGGAAAAGCCACTAAGAAAGGCAAAGTAGAGCCAACCAGAGAAGAGATGCTTGAGTTTGTGTCCAAAATTCTCAAGGAAGTAGATTTCAGCAAGGTGAGCTAGTTCAATTTTCTGATACTGACTGAAATTTAATGGTCTAAAGACCTTGAATAAATGTTCTTATACTCATTGTTGTTGTTTTTTCTTGATAACAGGCGACATTATCAACTATTCTGCAGAAGCTAAGTACGTTCTTTGATTTTGCTTCTATCTATTGCAATCTAGTTTTAGTTATGCTTTCCAAATGTTAAGGACCTTTTTGGTAACGTTTGCTGTTTGTGATAACATCAGGCGACCATTTTGGTGTTGATCTCTCGCATAGAAAACCAGAGGTAAAGGAGGTTATCCAAGATGCTATAAATGAAATGACTGATGAAGAAGGAGAAGAAGACGAAAAATCTGAGGCTACAAGTGACAAAGAGATGGAAGAAGAGGAAAAAGCTGAGGCTGAAACTGGAAGTAACAAAGAGAAGGATGAAGAAGAAGAAAAAGCTGAGGCTGAAATTAACAAAGCCAAGGAAGAAGAAGAGGAAAAGCTAAAGGATTAAGGTTAATGAGTTTCTTCTCTCAAAGATCTGATGTGGGAAGAGAAGCAAAACTGATCAACATTGAGCACGTGATAGTTGGAGAGTGCTGAATCTTTACTTTGTACTATGTAATCTCTTTAGTTTCATCATATGTATTATGTAGTTTCAGTCCTTGTAGCTGTTACTTGTTAGGTTTTCTAATTCTTGTTCTATTTGCTACCGATGATTTTGGAAATTTTACATTTCTGGGTTTGATTTTAGTTCTGTTTTTCATTTTTGGGCCAAAGTAAACCATGGGCCTTAATTAAGCCCAAATTTTTGTCTATGAAAAAGGGGTATTACTTAGTAAAATTTCCAGTTTTTCGTGACGCCAAGTTTCAATTATTAATATGGGAGTAGTTACAACTTACAACTAAATACAATCCTCCACTAATTCACAAATTGGAATGTATCTTTTATTTTAATAAGTCAACTATTCCAGTGAGACCTTTGTTTGTGAAGGGTTTAGTTTTTAATATGGTGGCTTAAGACTAGTCACCAACTCCTTATACTTTTACCATTACACTGAGATTAAATCAGAACTAGAAGTCAAAAGGCTCTACAGTTCTTCAAACTTTAAATGTAAACGTAATCAATATAATAGATCCATTTATATACACTAATCAAAGATGGCTCCATAATTTGATAATTACATATTATTCATATATCAATCAACCACCAACTGCTAAATATATGTAATATTCAATTGTTGCATTCCCTTACTTACGGCCCTTACCATCTACGATTAATTTGGAGTATATTTTCCAAAAATTACATCAAAGTATTGCTGATAAATTCTAGCATCTTCCAAGTTATGATTCATATTTTAATCATCCACAATTTAAACGATCCAATTGTGGCTGGTTCTTGAGATGTAATATACGTGTACTCTTGACATGTACAGTATGGGATCAGCCCACTCTGGAATGAATCATACGTTATCATTTTCACTTTGTTACGTACGTTAATCAGTTTAGTTAAATGCATGGAAGAATATTGTTTAGAACCAATCGTACTAGATTCCGTTCTATTAGACCGTCTATCTCGTTACAACATCCATAACTAAGAATATCATATATCCTGGAAATTAAACACAATTTTCTTTTTCAATAAAAACTCTTACAAAACTATATATGCAGTGGTAGGCTAGAGTCACTTGAGGGAAAACTCAATACGGTGAATTCGAGGTTCAAACCCTTCTGGCCATGCGAGTATGAGTTATTATTTTTGGTTCATTTGAATACTCAAGAGAGAAGTCTATCTGTGGACTATACCTCCGTCCGGAAGTTAGGTATGTATTTTTAATAAATCCAAATTTAACTTTTATTATCTCTTACAAGTATTACTTCTCCAAAAAGACATGTGTACCTCAAGACTCGTCTCTTTTTGATATTTCTTCTACCATTTGCTAAAATCTTTACTTGTACCACAATTAACCTCAAACCCTAGCCTCTACTTAACCCCTTTGATTAAATCCCCCAAAGAAATCAAACTCATTCCCAATCCTCCAAACATAACATCTTCAATTGGTTTCTCTTCACGAACCTAAACCCTAGAAATGGCCGACTCATTCGAGCTCATTGTAACAAGAAAAGATCCTGTTCTCGTCTCCCCAGCCTCGGAAACTCCAAAAGGTCTCCACTACCTCTCAAACCTCGACCAAAACATAGCCATCATCGTCAAAACATTCTATTACTTCAAATCCAACTCAAGATCCAACGAGGAATCCGCTGACGTCATCAAGAAGTCGCTCTCCGCCGTTCTTGTTCACTACTATCCCGCCGCCGGGAGACTCACGATCAGTCCCGAAGGAAAGATCGCCGTGAACTGCACCGGAGAAGGAGTCGTGGTGGTGGAAGCAGAGGCTAACTGTGGGATAGAGATGATAAAAGAGGCTATATGGGAGATTGATCAGCCGGAGACTCTTGAAAAGCTTGTTTACAACGTTCCCGGTGCTCGGAATATTCTTGAGATTCCTCCGGTGGTTGTTCAGGTGAGTGGTTGATCGATGGATACTCTTTTATTGCTTTCCTTATTGCGTGAGTGAACGAACATGACTTAAGTTAGGGTTTGGTCCGATGTAGGTTTCAAATAAATATTTTCAAAATAGGAGAACTAGATTGATAGATTCATAATTATACTGATCATGTATGCAATATGCACATCATTACACTAATTAGTAAGATAAATCTAGAAACACAAATATTTATTAGCACACACACAAATAAAGAGATATAGTATCTAAGAAAAATTTCCCAGACATTTTTAAAGTTTTTATTACCAAATATATATATATATATTTAAAATGATCAAAAACACATATATTTTTTATAATTTTTTTAAACCTCACTCCATATATCTAAATTCTAAATCCATATTAGTTAAACTCAAAAGCATAAATATATATTTACACCATTTAATAAAATCAATTTTAATCACTTTTCTTTTTGAAATCTATTCTAACGAATTTTTTTTTTAGATCTATCTTATAGTATTTCTCAAGTATTTATTATTATTTTTTATTACGTATGGTTTTTCAAACAATCTCAAATTTGGAGTATTATAATGATTTTGTTAAGAAAAAGAGTATTATAATGACTTTTCACGTAAAAAACATATTTATTATGTTCTGATAACATATTTATTGGTGTGTCAATTATATTTTTAAGTTTTTTTTCCTTATTTTCTCTTGGTATAAGTAAATTTCACATTTGCATCAAGGTGTTTTTGTATTAAAAATCAAGGAAAACGAATATGGAGATGATTGGTTGTAAAAGACAAGTACTATATATATGCTTCTATACAACTTTTGTCTTTTTTTTTTCTTTTGTTTATTAGGTAACAAATTTCAAATGTGGAGGATTCGTGTTAGGCCTAGGCATGAACCACAACATGTTCGATGGTATCGCAGCCATGGAATTCCTCAACTCATGGGCCGAGACTGCTCGTGGCCTTCCACTCTCCGTCCCACCTTTCTTGGACCGCACACTTCTCCGACCAAGGACACCACCAAAGATCGAGTTCCCACACAACGAGTTCGAAGATCTTGAAGACATCTCCGGTACAGGAAAACTCTACTCCGACGAGAAACTCGTCTACAAATCCTTTCTCTTTGGACCAGAAAAGCTAGAGAAGCTCAAGATCATGGCAGAGACAAAAACCACAACATTCCAAACCCTAACCGGGTTTCTATGGAGAGCTCGTTGTCAAGCCTTAGGGCTTAAACCAGATCAACGAATAAAACTCCTCTTTGCTGCAGATGGACGGTCAAGATTCGTTCCTGAACTTCCTAAGGGATATTCAGGAAACGGGATTGTGTTCACTTATTCCGTGACCACGGCAGGTGAAGTGACTTTAAACCCTCTTTCTCATACGGTGGGTTTGGTGAAAAGAGCAGTTGAAATGGTTAACGATGGTTTCATGAGGTCAGCGATTGATTACTTCGAAGTGACTAGGGCTAGGCCGAGTCTAACGGCGACGCTTTTGATCACATCGTGGGCAAAACTATCGTTTCATACTAAAGATTTCGGTTGGGGTGAGCCGGTTGTGTCTGGACCGGTTGGTTTACCTGAGAAGGAAGTGATTCTGTTCTTGCCGTGTGGTAGTGACACGAAGAGTATCAATGTGTTGCTTGGACTCCCTGGTTCGGCTATGAAGGTGTTCGAAGGGCTTATGGATATTTGAACAGTTGATCATTGTGGTTTATGTATGTGTTTGAATTATTTATGATTTAAAAAAAAGCGAATAATATGGATGATCGATTATATAATATTGCTCGTCGGTGAAGCAAAATGTAACTAAGACATGCTTATAATTAAGTATCAAGTTTAATAAATAAAAGCTATTGTGTTACTTATAAAATGGTGTTTGTTAAGAACTCAAATCTTAATTTTCTTGTTTAAATAATGAATTATTTACCGTATGCAGTTGTACATCCTCCATCGTTATCTCAACACGTAATTGATCATACTCATATTGATCGCACATACACAAACTATACAATGTTTTTTTGTTTTGCCTAAACTGTATAATTAACATTAGAAAATAGATCTCATCAAGCTTAATCCTTCTCCCTGAAACTTAATTGTAATGTATTATAAAGCTTCCTTACGTGTTATGCATTTTAAACCAACATAAAAGAGACAAAAAAAAAGACAATTAACGTTCATATGATCATATCAGAATAAAAACTTTAGAAATTAATAATTCTAGATTAAGTTAAAAAAATAATAATTCTAGAGGCAATTAAAATTTCAAACAGATTCTATAATTTAAAAGACATTCGTAACACAACTGTATGTTTTTTTTTTGGTTTACTCATATCTAAAATTATAAATTAAATAACGCATAATTCGGGATATAACACAAATTATATTAAAATAAGGAGTATGGTCTCGTTATCCGGGCCGGATCCAACCCGGTTAAGACATTTAAAAAGACGGTTTACTCGCCATCACAGCCTTATCTTGTTGACTCTTCTTCTTCTCTTAGAAAGCCCACCCATTGCGATTACTACCAACCCCGTCTCCGACCGCAAGAGCAAAGATGTCGGCGACGCTCACGGGATCAGGAACTGCCTTGGGGTTCTCCTGTTCCTCGAAGATCTCAAAGAGAGTTTCGTCCCCTCTGCCTTCTCGCTGCAGCGTCAAAATGTCAGTTTCCGTCGACGAGAAGAAGAAAAGTTTCACCCTTCAGAAATCCGAAGAAGCTTTCAATGCCGCCAAGGTCAGTGACTTAACGGATTCGTTTTTATCAAAAAAAATCGAAACTTTGATTGATTGTAATAACGAAATGATCGGACTTTTAGTTGCAAAGGACTAACCTTTACCGTACCATACTTCCATGTGACTACTTTGAGTTGCAAAGGACTAACCTTTATAGTACAATACTCTCATGTGACTACTTTGGCTTGACTTATACGTTGTTTGTGCATAGAAATGTGATTCATTGTTACATTTTTAATCATTAACTATTGTCAAAATGGTTTCTTTTCATGTTAAGAATCTAATGCCTGGAGGTGTGAACTCCCCTGTTCGAGCCTTCAAGTCCGTTGGTGGACAACCCGTTTTGATTGATTCAGTTAAAGGCTCAAAGATGTGGGACATTGATGGTAACGAGTACATTGACTATGTTGGATCTTGGGGACCAGCTATCATTGGCCATGCTGATGATGAGGTTACATTCTCGCCCAACATAGATTTTATGAGCTCTGTTTTTCCTCTGTTTTTCTGATTAAAAAGACTAACTTTAGCGCAGGTTCTTGCGGCTCTAGCTGAGACTATGAAGAAAGGAACAAGCTTTGGTGCTCCTTGTCTCTTAGAGAACGTTCTTGCTGAGATGGTTATATCAGCTGTTCCCAGCATTGAGATGGTTCGGTTTGTTAACTCCGGGACCGAAGCTTGTATGGGTGTGCTTCGTCTCGCCAGAGCCTTCACTAACAAAGAAAAGTTCATCAAGTTCGAAGGATGTTATCACGGCCACGCCAATGCCTTCCTTGTTAAAGCAGGCAGTGGTGTAGCCACTCTAGGACTACCTGACTCGCCAGGTGTACCTAAAGCAGCTACTTCAGATACTCTTACAGCTCCTTACAATGATATTGAAGCTGTTGCGAAGCTCTTTGAGGCTCATAAAGGCGAGATCTCTGCGGTTATTCTTGAACCTGTTGTTGGTAACTCTGGATTCATCCAACCTACTCCTGAGTTCATCAATGGTTTACGTCAGGTGACTAAAGACAATGGTGCTCTTCTCATCTTTGATGAAGTCATGACTGGCTTTCGTTTAGCTTATGGTGGAGCTCAAGAGTACTTTGGAATCACTCCTGACTTGACAACTCTTGGGAAAATCATCGGTGGTGGTCTTCCCGTGGGAGCTTATGGTGGAAGACGAGATATTATGGAGATGGTAAGATCTGAACCTACACGTTAACTAAAGTTTAAGCATTATTGTTAAAGCCCGGCATTTGGGTGCTGTTCGGTTCTCGGTTCTAGTTCGGTTTTTTCGGTTTCGGTTCTAGACATTTAGGATCCGTTCGGTATTTACAAAATTCAGTTCGGTGATTTTGGTTTTCGGTTCGGGTAACAAAGTTAAGAACCGACTAATAACTTAAATAATTTTGTATCCCATTCGGTTCCGGTTCCGGTTCAGTTCTAGTTTTTGGTTACTTAGTTCTAAAGATATAAGATCTGCTCAGGTAATTGATATAATCCAAACCCGAACCGAATCTCGTTTTTTGGTTCGGTTCTTTTGGTAATTCCAGCTAAATGTGCCCATGCCTAGTTGTTAATAAGTAATAACATTTTCTGTTACCTTTTTCGTTGCAGGTTGCTCCTGCAGGACCAATGTACCAAGCTGGAACACTAAGTGGCAACCCGTTGGCTATGACCGCAGGTATCCACACGCTGAAGCGGCTAAAGCAGCCAGGGACATACGAGTATCTAGACAAGATCACCAAGGAGCTAACCAACGGGATCTTGGAAGCCGGGAAGAAAACAGGACATCCAATGTGCGGAGGTTACATAAGTGGTATGTTCGGTTTCTTTTTCGCGGAAGGACCAGTCTACAACTTTGCTGACGCAAAGAAGAGCGACACGGAGAAGTTTGGTAGGTTCTTCAGAGGAATGTTGGAAGAAGGTGTTTACTTTGCACCGTCTCAGTTCGAGGCTGGGTTTACTAGCTTGGCTCACACTCCAGAGGATATACAGTTCACGATCTCTGCGGCTGAGAGGGTCCTTGGAAGAATCTAGTGTTTTGTAAGAACCCAAACACTGAGTCTCTTGTTTCATAATCTTCCTTTTATCTGAGGACGTTGTGTACGTATGGTTTAGTGAGTTTTAATTTTTGTTTCTGTTTTATTTTCAGCGGTTGACTGAGAATTTTGTATGATGAAAATAGCATATATGCTTTTATGTTATGGTGTATTTTTCTTAATGGATTCGTCCTGTCGTATTATTCTGTATCATTGTTTTAAAATTAAATGCAATAAAATACTCCATCGGTTTTATAATAATGTCACTGAGATATATTCCAAACGAATTAAGAAAATAGTAAAATATATTAATATGTATTTATTTAATATCTAACTAATTAAATAAAAATAATTTAAATAAAATTATATTAGGTATTTAAATTGGTAAAAACAGTGATTATGGAATAAAAATTAATATTAAAATGACATTTTTTTATGAATATGGAACAAAAAGCTATTATTTTTATACTAAAATAAGTAGCCACACAATACTTATAAACTGATAATTAACAGAAACTTGAATTAATAATGCAAATCTTACACGCAATAATCCCATTAAGCAAACAGTACTTATTTATGATCGTCCTCCTGGCCTCCTCTGTTTCTGGATTATGAGTGTTTTTTTGGCTCAGTCGAGAGGAAGCCCGTACCTCACATGAAACTTGAAGTCGCTGTAGGCATAAGGCTTGAACTTGGGAGCAGTATCGTCACCAGAGAATAGTTCAGGCAAAGGTCCAACGACTTGATCAAGGTTAGGTTCCACAAAAACCGGCCACGAGATTCTAGTCTTTTCCGTATCCATGGTCGCTCTATGCTCCGCACTCTTGTACTTCCCATTACTCATCCTCTACAAACCCCAAAAAATTCCAAAACCGATAACTAACCGAATATATATATATATATATATGGAATATAAATTCAGACTAATCTCTCTTTTTCAAAGTGTAAATGTCAATTTACATTCTCAAAACAAATATTAAATATTTTTCAAATTTTCACTCTTAATTTTAATTCATTAATATTTATTAATTAACAAAATCAACAAACTACTATATTAAATAGTTAAAACAGAAAATTAATCATTTTCTTAATTCATATATAAAAATCTTAAATGACACTTTATAATAAAACTTAGGGAGTATAACACTATTGTGACCAACTAAAAATCGCAGTGAAAACTATACCTTCCAACCTATAACCCTCAAATTATTTAAAATTACATAAACAAAAGCTTCAAAACCTTTTTCTTTAAAGAATATTAAAACTCTACTAAATAGTTTATAACTCCAAGACCTGCTATGGTTCCTTTGAGTTGGGTTAGTTAATTTCTTACATGAAACTGATCGGCAATGATGACTAGGATCATGGAGTCATCATACTTGACATCGATCCAGTTACCATCCTTGAACGCCTGAAGTCCATGCACCTCGTTAGCAATCAAGAACGTGATACCATTAAAATCAGTATGAGGAGGAGCTCCACTGTTCAACTCAGGATCTGGACACGGCGGATAGAAGATGAGCTTCATCAGATACTCCACCTTTTCACCGCCAAGACCTTCCTTAAACGCCTCACGGTGTAACCCTAACCCCTCTGATAACCACTCCATGATTTTCTCCGACAGGTTCTTGATATGTTTTGCGTACTCCTCGTTCACGGCCCTGTAGTCTGGAGAGTTCTTAGGCCAGAACATGTAGTTTATCCTCGACGGTGGCCATATCCTGTGGAAGAGATGATCCGCCCAGCCTTTGAAGTTGGTCGTGTATCCTTCTATGTCCGTGGAGTCTTCTGGCTTCGCTACGGCTTCCTTGTCTGTCTCTGGAAGGCGGTAGAACTCAGTTCCCACTTCTTTCAGCTCCTGTATCAGCTCCTGCGGGATCCCGTGGTTAACCACGTGGAAAATCCCCCAGTCTTCGCTAGCTTTTACCACGGCACGTGCCACGAGGTCTTCGTTTGGGTTGCTTAGATCGACGACGGGGATTTCTTCCGGCGCTGCAAGGAGAGAGGGAGAAGATATGTGTTGGTTTCTCTCCATCTCTATTAGTGGTTTAGGTGTTGAGTGGAGGGAGAAAGTTGCGAGAATGGTTTAATATATGATAAACTATATATATATAAACGTAGCCCACTAGTGAAATGATTATACGTCACATCACTTACCAACTTTCCAAATCTATTATTAACGTTTGACAAAAAAAACTATTATAGCCAAGGTTAGACATCATCATCATCTGATCAGGTTAAGGTTAAGGATCTAGAGTATCTGAACAAAAACCTGTGTATATTTTTAATAAACAGATCCGTTCGAATCTGATGTTATGTTAACGACTAATATTACTGCATCCGCCTTACCTATCACAGTTGTTTTTCTTTCTCGTTGGCAATGAGGTGCATATTATACATATTGTTGGTGTATTTCACATTCAAAGCATAAAAGACCATGATTAAAGGAGATCCTTAGGGGGTTTCTTAAGGTGTGGAGTCCATGAACAGTGTAAGAGTTGGTTACAAAAACTACAAAATATGAACTGGTTTTTATGGGTTTCTTACACTGTTCACGTACTCCACTGACACGTGGCAGCTCGCGATTGATTCATTTAAAAAAAAAAATTAAGAAATCCATTTGGTTTTTGGATTAATTATGCCCATAGGGATTATTATATTAACACATTAGATATTGAGTTATTGTCGTTACGTTGTATGGAGTGACTTATTTTGTATCATCGCTTTTTTCTCTAAGATATAAATTATATTGTCAAGATCGTGAATCTCGTGCAAGCTATGAGCAATCGCATTATCATTATCAACAATTAAAAATGTATGCAAGCTTTTGTTACAATTCTATTTTTGTCATCGCATATAAAAGACGGGAGCTTGCATCACTACAAGAAAACATCACCAACTCCAACTATTGTTTCCGAGAAAAAGAGTTGTCAGCAAATGATCAATGGCTTAGCAATGTTATAACGAGAAAAGTTTGCTTTACTCGGCATTTTGTCGGAGATTTACGATTGAACTGTTTTATCGGTGTGTCACGGTAAAGTTTTATCGACCTTTTTTTGCAACTTACCGATGAATAAATCCGTCTCTGTTGTCTCTCTAAAATGGGCAAATCTCTCAAATAACCATTTTTGAAGTTTTTGTCACAAATATAGCCTTCAAAAACAAAAATGACAAAACTAATTTTTTTCTATTTTCAAAAAATTAATTTTTATACTATTTTTTAAAATTTTAAACCTTACCCCCAAAAACCCTTCCCATAACTCTAAACCCTAAGTCTAGATTAGCTAACCCAAGGGGTATAAATGTATATTAGTCATTTTGTTAACCTTTAATAAAGATTATTTTTGTCATTTTCTTCCTTAAAGGTTATTTTTGTGACAAAAACTTTTTTTTAGGGCTATCTTAAGGTATTACTCCTCTAAAATTACTCGTGTAACCTCTTATTGAATCAATACGAATAAGTACAGCTTTGATTGTGAATGAATTCGGCTCTCATAACGAACTAAGCTCAAGCACCGTTCTCATCGCGAACGAGAAGTACAGACTCATGATGTCTAATACAATCTAGATCAAAGCATAAGAAACTAGAATCAAACGGTTGACTCTTATTTAAACCTCCTCTATACACTTGAGCTCAAAACGACTTTTAACGGCAAACCCTTTCTTCGACTCAGCAGGTTCACTTTACTCTTTAATTTGAACCTTCCTCACCAATAACTCCAGCCACATCATCACTATTCTGTTTCTCAACTCTGCTCCCCGTCTTCCTCACATACACCTTATGGCACCTATCAAAATCATCGGAATATTTCCCGAGAAGATACCGACGGTTGTGTAGCGGAGAAGAACCATTATATCTACAGATACTTGTGACACTCTAATCAAGTGATCCAGATTACATACAAGGAAGGGTTACATGTAAACCTAAAAAGCAACTTCCTATGAATTAGCTCAAAACTCAAACACATATCGCTCAAAGAACACACAAGCACTGTCTACTTACTTCAGCTAGTTGAAACAAAATCAAAGAGAACACATACATTATTATTGACCTTTGTTTTATTCTCAAGAACAAGGTTCACAAGACATCGCTATGAACATTAGAAGCAGACTTAAGTAAGCTTCAAAACAGAGATAACAATGAGCTTGCTGAATACGAAGACTGTAGCAACTAGACCTCAGTGAATCATATATGAAGCAGTTACTACCAAAACCTGAACCAGGGCTTTTTTTTAGCTTCATAGAATCTCAACAACACCACGGCTCACAATTTTCCCTTGGTTGAGATCTTGAAACGCTTTACCTGCATCTTCAAACTTGTACTTACTTGAAACCGCGTTTGCTAGATTGAATATCCCTGACTCTGCCAGTTTCACTACTTTAGGAAGATCCTGCCTTGCTCTTCCTCCATATGATCCTATCACTTTTATCTTCAACATTTTACAACAACAAAAAAAAACGTTATGATCTCTCATATAAACACCATTTTGCAGCAGCATCATAGAGATAAAAAAGAAGCACAAACCTTCCTACGAACAAGTCGGTTTATGTCTATTTCTCCAACAGATCCAGCTTGTGAGAGTCCAATCATCACAGCTTTTCCACCATCTTTCACACTTAGTGTGCACTGCATGAAAGTCTGAGGCTTCCCCAAGGCTTCAACAGCAACATCAACACCCATCCCACCCGTTATTTCCTGCCAAACAGTAAGAAACAAATCAATGACTTATAACTTACAAAGAAACAGACCTTTAAATCAAAACCATACTCTTATCCTTTCAACAGCATCTTCTTTAGCACCATTGACAATATGAGTAGCACCAAGAGTCTTAGCTTTCTCCAGTTTATCATCCTGAACATCCACAGCTATTATATCAGATGCTCCAAAAGCCCTCGCTATCTGCAAACAACTGAAGCAATAACCCTCAAAGATGGTTAACTTATAGTCATACCAAAACAAGTAATAAACAACAGTAACACATTTTAAGATACCTTGAGCCAACACCACCGATTCCAATCACAGCAATAGAATCTCCAGGACGGATCTCAGCAGCATGAGCCATAGCACCATAGGCAGTAAACACAGCACACCCTAGAATAGCAGACTCACTGTAAGGCAATGACTCTGGTAAAGGAGCTAACCCGTGTGCTGGTGTGACACAGTACTCAGCCATCCCTCCCATACTGTACATATACACCGGTGAATCTGCCGGAAAAGCAATCAATGTAATCAGAACAAAAAAACAATCATGCTTGTCCCTAACATGCCACCAGATTTGTTTTACCATCATGACGCAAAAACAGACGAGTTTCACCATCATAAAGAGTTCCTTTAGCTCTGTTATAAGCAAAGAAGTCTTCACATAGATCATCATGGCCCTGTAAGTAAAAGTATCAGCTAAGAACCAATGAAAGGACTACATTTAACCGAGGACGGTCCAGTGGTCTTG
This sequence comes from Moricandia arvensis, assembly GCA_905132765.1. Taxonomy (NCBI): domain Eukaryota; kingdom Viridiplantae; phylum Streptophyta; class Magnoliopsida; order Brassicales; family Brassicaceae; genus Moricandia; species Moricandia arvensis. Next base: position 63,829 of record CAJHQP010002393.1, read on the forward strand.
AGGGAGCTTTGGCAAGCTCCCAATACGGACCCGGATTCGAATTCCACTGGCCACTGAGCTACATTAAAATTAACATCTGGGCTACCCCAAAGGCATAATCCAGGCGAGTAGGTTGTTACGGACACTCACCGCTAGTCTGGACCCACCTTGGGAGCCGGGATACACCGGGTTATTAAAAAAAAAAAAAAAAAAAGAAGGACTACACTTTTCTCCTCACCTTAGCACAATAAGAACAGGTTCCACACGGCATGATGAAAGCTCCAACTACACGAGAACCAACTGGAAATCTGAGACAAAAAGCGTGAGACTTTCAGGATTGTAATAAAAAAAATTATTCTAACTAAAATGTTTCAAGGGAACCTTTTGATAATCTTGTGATCAGTAAGAGGACCATGTTCAACAACTTCACCAGTAATCTCATGACCAATCACACAAGGACTAGAGAATGGTATCTCTCCTTTCATCACATGTAGATCAGAGTGGCAAACTCCACAAGCTTCCCACATTAAAACAAATTAAATGAATAAAAATTGAAGCTTTTTTAAATTATTATTTCAAAAACGAATCAAGCTAATATGTAACCTTTGGTTTTGATGAGAATCTCATTCACTTTGGGTTTAGGAATGTGAAACTCTTCGATGGTTAGAGGCTGATTCGGCTCGCGATACACAGCTCCACGCATGTATCCGCCGGAGCTCACGTGATATCCAGCGATGGACGGTGGAGGGGGTTGACGATCATCGCCGGAGGCTCCGGTTTGTAGAGATCTAATGGAGGGAGAGGAACCAAGGGAGAGTCTCGAGAGTGAAAAGAGGTTCTTTGCGGCGGAGGCGCGGCGGAGGATTGGAGTAAACGCCATGGGAAGACGACGGAGGTAAAATTGAAGATAGTGATCGGAGTTTTCAGGGCAGCGAAGGACAGACACTTGAACTTGGTAAGAGATTTGTACAAACGTAACACTTTTGAGTTTAGAATTAGACTGAATGACCACGCGCTTGGTTTGTTCCGTTAGGGGAAAAATTAAGAAGCTTAATATAGAGCCTGTGTGGGTGTGACTCACGCGTCAATACTGCGAGTGTGTCGTTGGTTTAAGTCAAGTAAACATGGGGCCCACTTTCGTGCGTGTTTATCTTATCTACGGAATTTAGATTAGATCAGACGAGATAAATGGGCTTAATGATGGGCCGATTTGAGCATTTATCAATAAGAATATTGATCCGAGCTGACCTAATTAATTTGCCAATTTACTTGGTCTGGTTTGCGCGGATGTCGGAAGCAAGTTTTTTCTGAAAGTCATAGCCCAAAACCTTTGGGCTTCACCCAGCTTTATCTGTTGGGCCTTTTTGGGTTCTTGTGCATTGTTTTGTTACTGTTTAGTGTTTTCAAATAAATTTCACTATTTAGGTACTGCAGCGTTTTTCTAATATTAGTTCTGATCAACTTTGAATCTCTCAACTGTGGCCTCTTGTACATTGCTGTGTTACAGCAAACATGTGAAAACTATAATTTGATCAAAAGTAGTGTTTTATTAAGATGACTTTTCAAGTTTTGTTTTAAAAATATCTATTTGGCTCTAAGACCAGGAACGTTTTTGAGACCCATCTTACCAAGAATCAGTTTAGGTATAGCTGGAGGATTGTCAAGTCCCATACTACGACTAAACTCGTTAGCCAACTCCACAAGCCTCTCTTTGTCTCTCCCAATCATCTTCTGTGAGTTGTAGTAACCCAACCAAGCCTGATATGCCGCCTCCTTGTTCCTCATCTCCACATGGCATAGCGCCTTCTGCACCTGTTACATTCAAATTTTCAACCAACTTAACTCCTCATTCCAATTATTGTCTACTTCAAGCAAAGCCAAGATCAGTGAAACAGGATAAAGTCTTTAACCTTTTTTACAGTTTCTGGGTCTGTAGATGGCAGAGAAGACTTAGTGATGGATAAGTCTTTAAGAGATGATAGGAAGTATTCCTCCCATGGTGCCAACAACAATATGCCTTCTCCTTCCTTCCCTTTTCTCCCTGTTCTACCGAGCCTGTGTATATATTGTTCTCTGTCTTTTGGCAATCCCACCTGTACAAGTAAAGACATGTATAAATACATGTATACAAGTAAGAGTTGTATACTATTGTATGATTGAATTTACCTGTAAAACAAGGGTCACATCAGGGTAATCAACTCCTCGAGCTGATACATCAGATGTTACGAGTATCAAACCTTTGGATTTGCGGAACTCATTAGAGACCCTTGTCCTGTAACTCTGTGGTTTTCTAGAATGGATCTCTCTCACGTTTAAGTTAAGCTCACCAAGTAGATCAGCCACTAGTTTTGTAACCATAGCAGTTGTACAGAAGACAATGACCTTCAGGAACCAACCACAGAGTTAGTCAGAAAGAGAAAAAACATTAAGTCATGCGGTTTGATTACTAATGCTGGGAAGATTACCTTATAATCTACGTTATCTGCAATGTGTGCTCGAAGAAGTGTGTACAGAAGAGAGAAATGTTTGTCCAATGAAGCAATCATGTGCATCTGTTTGACCTGTTGATGGGTCTCTCCAGTGCCTTCGTGAACACAGTTGATAAACTCGTGATCCCGCCTCAGAGCAACAAGGCACATTTGGCGAACCTAACACATATGAAGACCCGTTACAAAAAGGGACTAAGGCAGCATAAACCAAAACAAATATGCAAGAAAATGAGGCAGACCTCTTCTGGTACTGTGGCAGAAAATAGAAAAGTTTGTCTCTCCTTAGGAACTGCGGATATTATCCTCTCAATGTCCTTGCGAAAACCCATGTCTAAAAGATGATCAGCTTCATCAAGCACAAGAACTTTCACACCCTTTAACCTTGTTGCCAATCCTGGAGTGTTCTCAATATGGTCTTTGAGCCTTCCAGGTGTAGCCACTAATATCTGAAAATTTCAAATAACACTTATTCACAAAGACCCAAATATTGAAGGATGTAAGGATTCACTTCGAGCACACATTGCAAACAAGACTCACCTGGCAAGGATTTGTTTGCATACGCTTTTGCTCTAAACCAAGCCTTGTGCCTCCAATCACAACTTGAACACCAATAGTTGGATGATACTTCAGCAAGGTGTTTGCTTCTGTAGCAGCTTGATTGGCTAGTTCTCTAGTTGGGCATATCACAAGTGCAAGGATTGGAGGTCGCTTATTATCCGGGCTTGTTGAAGGAGTTTTGACAACTACTTCGATTGATGGAAGCTTTAAAATAAACAGCAACAATAAGCACACAATGACAATCATATGTCCAATACATTATCAAATGGACTACTTATTATACTCATTGTAAGTCTCACCAAAAACGCTACAGTTTTTCCAGTTCCTGTTTTGGCCTTAGCTAGGACATCTTTACCTGAAAACAAAGAATGCCCACAAAAACAAGGAGTTAAGGAAAAAACGTTAAAGGCTACAAGTCCTTGTACCTTGAGGAATCCATACATTCTAGCTCGAGACAGATAAGCACAAGACAAAAAAGCATACCTTTGAGAATGATAGGGAGAGTAGCTTCCTGCACAACAGTCATTGTCTCGTATCCCGCAGCGTTAAGTGCTTTTAGCGATAACGGAGACAAAGGATACTGATCAAATCTGTTAAACAACATCTTCCATCAGACAACAACAAGTGGTCAGAGTAAACCACTTACAAAGAAGATCAAATACACAATAACTCAAGTACTCTCAGATCATTCCAACAGAACACAGAAGAAGCTAGAACTGCAACAACAACAACAACAACGTACCTCGTCTTGGTCAAATAAGAATCTGAGCTTTTAACACCATTCCTTGCACTATCCTCTCCCACACCCTTCTCCTTATCAAACCCAAAAGCAGAAGCAGCTTTCTTCTTAAGAAACTCGCAATCCTCATCTTCTTCCTCGTCCTCTTCACTAAGCAAATCACCAATACCTCCCATCACTAAACTCTTAACATCCTCATCACTACTCTCTTCATCTAGAACATCTCCCCGCCGCCGATTCCTTAAACCGTTGTAGCCTTCTCTATCTCTATCTAAACCTCTCTCCTTCCTCCCACGAAAAGAAGATTGACTACTCCTAAAGTTCGATCCTTTATCTCTCTCACTAAACCGATTCTCCCTAAAGGAGTCAACTTTGTTGCGTACCCCTCTCGTGTCATGGTTTCTCCCCCTGCCACGATCCGTATCGTCATCATCATCGCTTGTGAGATTAACACGTAATGACCCAGGTCTCAGATCGGTTACCCAGTTACTGAGCTCTTCCTCGTCTTCGATTAAGCTCCTCTGACGTTCGAATCCGGGTGGTTTGGGACGAGTTGAGAAGTGACTCGACGTGAACGAGAATATCCGGGAGAGAAAAGGCGTGGAGCTGGAAGTATTATAATGATTAGTAATGCGAGGAAGAGAATGAGTGAAGAATTGTATTCGGCGAGGGAACTTCAAAGGCATAGCTTTTTAGCTCTGTGTGTGTTAAAACGGAGTTTGCGTCTCCGGTGGCCGGGGAAAGGGTTTTAGGAAGGTTTCATCTAAAGAAGTCTGCTTTACAGAGAAGGACATCGAAACGACAACGTTTTGTAGTATGCTGAAACGTTAAAACGGCACGTCGTTTTTTTTGCATAACCTTTTAATTTATTCATAATTCTATGTTTTAGCTAAGTAACACGCAAAATTCACCTAATGTTCATTCATTCGACGGCAACTTCGTAATCATTTATAACTTCAATAATAATAATAGGAAGTATTTGTTACTCAATCTCGATTTTATTCATCAATTTATTGGTAGATTATGTGGACATGTAACGTTTGTTATGATATAAGATAAGATGCATTTCAGAACAGAAGCAATGTTGTTAGCTTTGTAGAAATTGTAGAATCAGCTATAACATGTATAATCTTCTTCTTTTTTGCTAAAATTACATGTTTGATTATTTTGTTAAGGTCAAATCCATTTCTCCTAATTATTAAAAAGGTCAACCTAGTAGTTAAGAGTTTTTAAATGTTACTAGTTAACAACCTTTTGAATTCCTCTTGTAGAATTATTTTGTAATGAAATTTTAAATTAAGAAACAATATTTTGAAATTTATTCTGTTGATTGATGTGGAGATAAATATTTGGCTAATTTGGAGTCAAACTAGGCCTAAGTCAAACAATAATATTTGGCGAAATTAATTGTATTTATTCTGATCAATATCTCAACTACAGGGGGCAGATATTAAATACCAGTGAAATCAAGGGACGTTTCTGAAATAAAAGTACTCCCCCGAGATTCTCTCGGGTGACCTAATTAAAAGGGACATTACACGTGGCGGTCAACCAGCCTGTCAGTTGTTAGTTAAAGCTGACAAGCGCGTGACTATAATGTTATCTCTCTCTTCCCCGCGCCAACAACACTTTACCAAAGAGAACAGCTTTCTCTCTCATGGCGGTGCTCTGCTGCTTCAGCCTTTGATTTTTTTTCTCTTTTTCTTTTTATTTAATTTTAAACTAGTTATCTACTGTCCTAATTAAAACCCATCAGTACAAGTTTCTGTCTTTACGGATTTAATCAAATATATCTGATTAATTTGGTGAAGAAGAGGAGCGAAGGCTTAGTCTTTCATCTCTGTGTCTCCTTCTTCTTCTTCTTCGTCACGTCTCTGTTAAAAGCTCAAGCTGATTAGGGTTTATCAGGTAAGGGTTTTCACTCCATCGTTATCCAATGAAACTACTTGATTGTTTGTTTGTTTGTTAGTTTGAGATCTATTTTTGGGTCAGAATGTTCTCGACAGCTTGATATTTTTATGTCTGGACAAGTTATCAGCTTTGTCGTGTTCTGTCCTCTTCGTGATTAGATTTGTGTCTGTTTCTAGGATTTGGGTTTTGCCAAACTTGACCACATGTTTGCTCTCATTGCGTTTAATATGATCCAAATATCTGATCTTGAAATGTGTTAAACGTATCTTGGTTGGTCATTCTGAGAATCTTTAGTTCCTGATTGTTCATGGTTTGAACAGATAATCAAAAATGGCTTCGGAGCTTGTGAGTTCTGCAACGAGTGAGAAGCTTGCTGATGTGGATTGGGCTAAAAATATTGAGATCTGTGAACTTGCTGCTCGAGATGAAAGGTATGTATGAACGAGCCATAAGATCTCAGTCTTTAATTGTTGGTTTTAATGTTTAATCACACTCAAGGATTATATGATGGCCACAATGAGTTAATGAGCTCTTCTATTGGTAATAAGGCAAGCAAAAGATGTTATCAAAGCTATCAAGAAACGCTTGGGGAGCAAGAACTCAAATACTCAATTATTTGCTGTCCAGGTAAGGTTCCTGGTCTAAATCTAACATGGAAACATGCTTTAGGAGAGTTAGCACTTAGCATACCTTTGAATGTTTTGATAATGAAGACTTTTGTTTTGATAATTGCAGTTGCTAGAGATGTTGATGAACAATATTGGAGAAAATATTCATAAGCAGGTTATAGATACCGGTGTACTCCCTACACTTGTGAAAATAGTAAAGAAAAAAGTATGTTCATCTCTGTTTCTGGATGTTACTTCTCTTCAAATTTTTGAGAGTTAAGCTGCTTAATTTTAGTTTGTGTTTTTCGAACACTCCCATTTAGTCGGAGTTGCCTGTAAGAGAGAGGATATTTCTCCTTCTTAATGCAACTCAAACCTCTCTTGGTGGCGCTTCAGGGAAATTTCCTCAGTATTATACAGCTTACTGTGATTTAGTGGTAAGTTTGAAACAAAGTACATTCGAATTCTGTGAATCTGTCCTCTAAGACTCAGAGCTTTTCTTTTTGTTATCTTCTGTTACCCCTCCAGAACGCAGGAGTTAAATTTCCTCAGACACCTAGTTCCACTCCACCAGTTGTGGTCACTGCACAAACGGTTCCAAGAAATACACTCAATGAACAACTTGCATCTGCTAGAAATGAGGGGACTGCTCCTACTCAGCAGCGAGAATCTCAATCTGCTTCTCCTTCTAGGTATCTTCTTCTCTACATGTCAGTAGCATAAATGTTTGCTTAAGTTTTAAGAGGCCTTAAATCTGTTTTTATCTTGTAGCATCTTACAAAAAGCTAGTGCTGCGTTAGAAGTTTTGAAGGAAGTGCTTGACGCAGTTGATTCTCAAAATCCTGAGGTATATAATACACATCCACTAAACAAACATTCGTTGGCTCTTTTGTTGATCTCTTAGCTTGAGTGTTAACTTAAGTTTGCTCCACTTTTGACCATTTAGGGAGCAAAAGATGAGTTTACTCTTGATCTTGTGGAGCAATGCTCGTTTCAGAAAGAGCGTGTAATGCACCTCATCATGACATCGAGGCAAGGATCCGCCTCTCTTGCTTTAGATAACATGTTGAAAGCATTTTTTTCTCAAGTAGATCGTCTTGTTTGTGCAGGGATGAAAGAGCAGTTTCTCAAGCAATTGAATTGAATGAACAGCTTCAGAGAATTCTTAATAGACATGAAGATTTACTGTCTGGTAGAATCACAGGGCCAGGCAGGTCTACTGCATCCAATGGTTATCATTCCAGTCTCGAACCTAGTAACGGTCACCGGAAACTCGAGCTAAACGGTTCTAATGCAAAAAACAAATCGAGCAGCTCTATCTCTAATCCAAACCATCTTAATCTTGAAGACGAGGATGAGGAAGAGGAGCCTGAGCAGTTATTCAGAAGGTCTGTTTATCCCCTTACATTATCTCTAAATTTGAAATCACTAAGTTGATTCCCTCATAAGGTTCTTGAAATGCTAAGTCCAAAGATCCATGTGAATGTCTGTTTGCAGATTGCGAAAAGGGAAAGCTAGAGCGATGCCTGAGGATGAAGAAAAGCCATCACCTCCACAAGCCTTACTTGGATCAGCAATTCATAGTGAAAAACTCAACCGTCCACTCATTCGTCCTTTACCATCAGAGGCATCATCACGCAGTGGTGATAGCCATTCGCTATCTCCACCTGTTGTGATTCCACCACCACCTGCAAAACACGTTGAGAGGGAAAAGTTCTTCAAGGAGAAGAAAGTTGATGGTGCCTCAGGTTTGCCAGGTCACATGAGAGGCCTTTCTTTACATAGCCACGATGGCAGCAGCTCACGCAGTGGAAGTGTAGACTTCAGTGACTGAAACATCCAAAACTCATGTCTCATCATAAATATATGTATTCTTCTACTCTTGCTCTCTCTAGGCTTTGCTATTTTACAGAAAAAGTCTGTTCTGTGTGTTGCTGTTGCTCTGTATCTCTTGTAGAAGATAGGCCACATGAGATCTGATTATGTATATGAGTAAAGGTACTTCCCTTTCACTTTGTTGAAACATGAGCTATGCTATTTCACAGAGGTGTGTTGTTCCTGTTTGTGTAATGAAGATGAATGTGGAAAGTGTTTGTGTCACAGTAAAACTGGCTGATATTGATTCAAATTGCTTATAGATAAAATAGATGTTCGAATTCACATAAACGGAGAGATAATAAGAGAGTGAATATTAAACAACAGAGTGAGATTTTTGTCTTCTTTAAGCTTTAGAAGACTCTTGGCAAGAATGTGCCTCTTTGAGATGCTTCTCATATTCATCCTCTTCCTCTTCTTCATCATCTTCTTCTTCCTCCTCCTCCTCTTCATCAACCTCCTCCTCCACGTCTTCATCATCTTCATCAAAGCCCTTGACGGCACTAGAAGACGGAGCTGGATTCCTTGCTTCTCCAACGATCTTCATTATGTCCTCTACGCTTTGAAGAGAGAAGCTTGGGTTGTCTCTCTTGTAGTACGCTGCTTGAGCAGTATCTCTAAGCTCCTTTGGTAAGTTCTTCAAGAACCACGGGTGCTTCTTGATCTCTTTAAGTGTGATTCTCTGCATATACTCATAGTGAAAAGATTAGAAAGTCGAAAACTCAGAGAACGGTTTCAACTGAGAGAAATGAGAAAGTACCCTAGCTGGATTAGTGACAAAGATGCGAGAGAGAAGGTGTCTGCACTCCTGAGATATGTGAACATAGTCCGGGATCTTGTACTGGACAGCCATTATACGCTGCAGAACATTTTCACAACACCATAAGATTTGAGGTGAAAGAGACGTAATGAAAAGATGAAAAGTTAAGAGTTAGATTATACTTGGATTGTTTTCCTGAAGTTTCTTGGATCATCAGGGTCTTCAAAGGGATAACCTCCAACCAACATCACATAAAGAGTCACACCACAGGACCAAACATCAGCATGCTGCATAACACAATCACCAAACCGTTACATTAACAAGTGAAAGACAAAGATGAGAACAATGAAGAGTCATGATTCATGAGTAGTGTTTACCTTTCCATCATATTCCCTTCGAGAGAGAACTTCAGGCGCGATATAAGCTGGAGTTCCAACAGTGGACTTAGGTCTAGAGTGAAGCAGAGATGACTACACAAAACATATGACTTATTAGATGGGGAGACAAATCTGAAGACTAATATAAAGAACAAAAGAGACTAATGAATGTCACCTTGGAGTAACCAAAGTCACAGATTTTCAATAACGGAGCAGGACTCCCATCAAGCAGTGTGTTCTCAAGCTTCAGATCTCTATGACATATTTGCTGCATAAAAAACAAAACGATCATGCAAACTAAAACCAAAAAAACCCTCCTAGAGCTTCATAAGATTTGGTTTTTGTTATGTAAATACCAGGGAATGACAGTAATCCACACCACAAATCAGCTGCTGAAAGAAGTATCTAGCCTGAGAAAAAACATAAAGACACTTCAACATAAACAACCAAGAAGAGACCCCCAAGCTAGGATATTGAGAAGCTCACCTCAGCTTCACTGAATCTACCAGCATTACAGATGCGTTCAAAGAGCTCTCCACCAGAAGCATACTCCATTACAATAGCAAGATGAGTTGGAGTCAGAACCACCTTACAAAACATTAAACACTGTATTAACTCCTCTATTAAAAGTACACTACTAGACTGTGTTCACAAATCAACCAAAGACTTTAAAACAAACCTCCTTGAAACGGATGATATTAGGATGCCTAAGTGATCTGTGGTTAATAATCTCTCTCGCCACATTCTCATCTATCTGCAACCCAACATGTTTACCATCAAATGTCAAAACTTTTGATTCAAAGGTTTCATTTTTAACCCAAAGAGAGGAGAAAGATCAAACCTTGCGACCTCTCTCGATGTACTTCATGGCAACAAGCTCCTTGGTCTCTTTATGCCTAAGGAGACGAGCCACACCGAAGTTACCAGCTCCCAAGTCCTTGACAACTTCATACTTGTCCATCTCTCTGGATCAAAGTTTAAGTCTTTGAATGTGTCACACACAAACACACACTTGAGGTTTGGTTTGCAGAAACCCGTCCATCTTATAAAGGGCAGCGACGTTCGTGGGGATCTGAGATTGCCTCCCACATGCACACTCATAGGTGTGTGTATGTATATGTGTATGTATATGTGTATGTATCGATGATGGATGAGTAAACTGAGGAGATGGGTTAATGGGTCTGTGCCACGTGAAGAGGTCTCTCTCGAGTCCCGATGATGAACAGCGTCAATCCAACGGTCATTAATATTTCATCTTTATTTAAAAAAGTTAATACTATAATTTTAATGAATCCATCACTCCTTAGATCATGCAAGTAGAATTTAAGGAGAGCATCACTAATCACTATGCTAATTTTCCAATTTGATTATATTATGCTCATAGTTAATGCTACTAATTTAAAATAATTGTAATACTCCGTCCGTTTATAAAATAATATATATTTTAGAGTTTTCATACATTAAAAAAGTATGTTAATAAATATTTTTTGTAATTAACTATTTTCCATAATTTTAACCATTCAAAAATCAATAAACATAATTAATATCTTCAAAATTTACAATTTACCATTATTGTATTTATTAAAAATATAAAATATGTATTTTTTATAAAAAAAATTAAGAAATTGTTAAAAATACCACAAGTTAAGTATATTTTTTTTAAAAAATATACTAACTTTTGAATTTAAACTTTAGTGATTATTATTTTAAGTTTAATATCAAAATGTTGGGGGTCGAGTTTATAAATATTTTATAAATATTTAAAAAATTAATTTGATATTATTTTATCACAAATTTAAAATATTCGTGTAAATAATTATTCATTAATAGTAAATTTGAAAATAATATTAAATTTGTTGTAGAATTAAATTTTTTATTTAAAAGAAAAAATAGAGTATAGTGAAACAGAAAGAAGTAATATTTTTTTAATGTCTTAAACGTGTTTTTAGTATAACGCGGCATGGTTGAGGTCGGTTAAATAGAGACAAACCACATTGATCGTTTCGATTACTAATAAATTAATACAACATGCATGTGTAACCATTAGTTATCAACCGACCACAAGGTCCATAACTAACTCGCTAAGTTACTAACTAAAAGTAATTAAATTGCATTTGGAGCTTCCAAACCGGCCCATCACGTGACACACTTGTAAACCATGCTTCATGTTCTAATAAATAGCAATGGGTTCAAATGTCAAAACCTTATATTATAATAATATATGTCATATAATTTAAGGTTTTGATAGGAAAAATTATGAACCCATAACTTTAGAGATACATCTCATTTGTAGTTGTTTTCCGTTACAATGGGCCAAGCTGTTGCCAACCACGTGGTGTGGTGTTTGCTACTCATACTTAAAGTCAAAAGAATGGTCAATAATTTACTTGTGGATAATATTGTTTTGTATTCTTCCCCTTTTTAGTAGATAAAATATTATATTATTATATATCATGAGTGGGAACGCAAAGGGTCAGACGTAATTTTATAAAAAAATTTGTTCATTTAAATTCAAGTATATACAAAAACGTTTATATAATAGGGATTAAGTCGTCTTGATCCGTGTATTACTGCAGAGTAGTACAGACTAAGCTGTCTAAAAATGGTGAGATCTACTTGTTGCAGTTGGTACACACATCGTTAATTTAAATATAGTATTAACTATTAAGTATTATCAGGCCTAAAATTAGGTTTCTGGAATGTATATTCATGGGCCTTTTGTCAGTTTAAGGCCCATGTACATGTTGAGGCCTGATATAGTAAAAAATGTGGAGTGTTTGCTACGTAACCTCTCCCCATGATCTTCCGTGGCTAGGGCTTTTCAGGTGGTCTGGTCACTGCCCTGGCCTCCATCGCCTTTGGTAACTTTTTGTTTTCGTTTCTGGTTATATACAAAGTGTCTTCAAATAAAGATTCTATTGAAAGTTCATTACTGAACCAAGAGAGATAGAGAGAAACAATAGTACTTAAGGAAGAAGAAAACGAGAAGTGAAGCATCAACATTGAAGCAAAACTGTCCTAAAATGCATTTTGTTTTCTATTTCTAACGATTAGTAAACAAATAAAAGGTATATCTATCCTAATGAATATCACCAAATGAATCAAACTTGCAGCTAAAGTCATCATCATCATCATCATCATCACTGCTGGTGATCAAGTCCCCAAATCCGGATGGTTCTATCGTCACTCGCTGAGGCCAATATATGAAGATCATTCGGGTTCCAACTCACACAGTTCACAGCTTCACCATGTCCTGACAATACACAACAAGGTTCCTTCACTAACTCTCTTTCCCATATGTATACCTGCAACAACAACAACAACATAGACACACATCTTAAGGTCACATTCTCTTTCATGTGTTTCTGTAATGTAATGTTACCTGAGAATCCTCACTCCCACTGGCAATGAAACTTTCATCATAGCCACCACTTCCCATCACTTGTTATGGCTACATCAGTAATCTTCTGTCCCCTTTGTTCTTGCTCGTGCTCTATCTCACTCCCATCTAAGTTCCACAAGTAGATCCGTCTGTCTTCCATTGCGCCAATCACACCTGAACCGTCATGAAGCCATCCACAAGAAACGGAACCATCAACATCAACTCTTTCATAGGTTTGAACACATTGTCCTAAACCAACATCCCAGCGCTTGATGACTTAAGTTTTAAGAGTTGTTTGTTGAGGGTTACACTGACTGATATTAAGATTGTTTGTAGTATAATCTCTGTGATGGACCCAAACAGAAGCTGGACGGCTAGGTGGTTAAGAATCGATATGTTTATCACGATTTTTAACTATCTCAACTTTCCTGTTTGAGCTCAGCAAATAGAGTACCAACAATGTTTCTCGTCATTAGACTCTGATAGATATAGATGGCGAGATTACAGTTACATTCATTAGCACATCTCTTATCGATTAAAGAGACCATACAAAATTCTGAAAACAAGAGTGACCATGACACCTTATGCTCAGAGGCCCAGTGCCAATCCTAGAATTGTATGGGCCGTAAGCTAAAATTAACTTTTGGGCCTATAAGTTGGCACATTTCAGAGACTTGCTAAAAATTTGGTCAATAAGAGCATCTGCATTAATGAACCCCCTTCGGGGTTCATGTTTAATAGTTTTTATTCTTTTTTTTCGTTATTTTTCCTAAAAAAAAAAAAATGATTGAACCAATCGTGGGCCGCCACGTGGTGTGGAGCCTATGAAAACAGTGATGAACCGGTTCAGTGGAATGAGTCGATGTGATCCAGGTTCATAACTTTTGTATTTTTTTAATATTTTTTTCCCTCTTTTTGTGTGTGAACCCCCCTTGGGGTTCATTAATGCAGGTGCCCTAAACAATCTTAAAAACTGGCCGAAAATTTGTTTATCATATGAGCAGCCAGAAGCATATGCTTTCTTTGCTTCCCTTCAAGTCCGGTTATGCTCAGAGCTGCCTAAATCTAATATAAAATCTGAATGTGGCTTACTGACTTTAGATCTCTTATGTGACTTTTCACGATAGTTTGGCTCCTTGTGTAAAATGCTTATGATTTGCTGATTGCGTGACGCTGCTAAATTTTACAGTGAAGTTTGTTTGCTCCTGGTTGCTACACTCTTGCCGTCTCTGAGCCAGTCCCAGAGGAAATGAATGTAATATATTATTTTCATCATGCTTTTAAACTGGACTCTTTCAAGATATAACATCACCTTATGTTAGCCTTATGTAACAATATCAGATGCTTATATTAGGTTTCATTCTTTTTTTTTATAAGAATGTTAATGTCATTACTTTGAATGATGAGTTGGATACAAGATTAACTTGATTCTAGTCTGCCAAAAGGCAAAGACGTGTTTAGAAGCCCCAAAACAGGTAAACATGTCTCAAAACACAATTGAAGATCAGAAACTAAAATCAAGAGAAAATTGAAGCTTGATCAAAACAATAAGATGCAAAGGGTCAGGATTTGATCTCTAGACGTCTTCGTTTTCATCATTGTAATCTCAAGTTGTGTTAAAACTGTATTGTATTTGATAGAAAAGGTGTTAACATAAGTAAAAGGCCACACTGAGAAACTTTAGATCAACTAGACTGTTTCATTAATATCTAGTTGCTTCCATTTTGTTAAAATTCTAATAACTTAATAAGAATCCTCTGCTAGTCTCTCCTTTTAACTTAGAATATAAACACAACAAATGGCTCCTTGATCGTTCCAAAAGAGACTGTAGGAAACTAAAAAGGTATGGCTTCTCAATTTTCATAAGAACAAAAAACAAAACCAAAGAACTTATCTAAAAGAAAATATATTAACATGAAAAAACTATAGAATAAAAAGAAATGATTTTCCTTACCTCAATCAAAATCATGCAATTCAAAAACATAAATGAAACTCTCAGTTCAAACCAAATAAATTTAAATAAAATAATTAACATCTGCTTGAAGAAAAATTAGAGTTTTTTTTGGGTTTAACAACGAAAGAATAGGACATATCTCTTTAAATCCAAAAGCATATTCTTTGGTTAGAATTATGCTCATACTTCATAGCATGTTGCTAGTTGATAATGTATACTTTAATATAAAAAATAACAGTTGAACAAAAAAATAATTAAAAAAAAAACCGAACAAGTCCACTATATCCATATTTCGAAGGGGCAAAAATTATTTTCTTTGGGTTAATTGTTAAAAAAATCACCATTGGATGTACTAATTTAAAAAAATCCACGTGGCATATATTGCACTCCATTATAAAGTCTCTTCCTTTAACTTTTTCGAGTCTCCGGCAGCTTTCACACTCCAAAACCAGACAGAAGCAGCGTGAATCAGGTAAGATCCAAATCCTCTCCGATCATCTCTTTTGTCTTTTGCATCAGATCACCTGTAATAGCTATTGATTTGGTTCGTTGAATCATAAAGTCTCGTCCTTTTCGCTTGTTTTTAAACGTGGACTTGATTATAGTTATGATCTCTGATTCTCTGCTCTTGATCTGATAAAAGTGAGATCTTTTATGGAACGTAGACACTTTATGATCTGGTAAAGTGTTTGATCTTTTTATAGAAAAATGTCGAACATAGACATTGAAGGGATATTGAAGGATCTGCCTAATGATGGGAGGACTCCAAAGACGAAGATTGTTTGCACTTTAGGTCCTGCGTCTCGCTCTGTTCCTATGATTGAGAAGCTTCTTAAGGCCGGCATGAATGTTGCTCGTTTCAACTTCTCGCATGGTAGTCATGAGTACCATCAAGAGACTCTTGACAATCTTCGTGCCGCTATGCAGAATACAGGCATTCTCGCTGCTGTTATGCTTGATACAAAGGTTTGATCTTTCTCAATTTCCGTTTATGAACTGTTATGAGTATGACTTGTTTAGATTGTGTTACTCCATGAAAGCTTCAGCCTCTAAATTAAGAAACTTTAGTGGTGAAAGAGACAGTTTTAGTATGAAAAACGGAAAGAAGATGAAACTAGGACATGGTTATGCTTAGTGTGTCATTTAAGTTGCTTCTAGCTAAGGTATGGAGCATGATGATTCGGCATTTAAGTGTTTACAGTTTGCTTGTTGATGTTGATAGATCATGGTTATGCTTAGTGTGTCATTTAAGTTGCTTCTAGCTAAGGTCTGGAGCATGATGATTTGGCATTTTAGTGTTTACAGTTTGCTTGTTGATGTTGATAGATCATGGTTATGCTTAGTGTGTCATTTAAGTTGCTTCTAGGTAAGGTCTGGAGCTTGATGATTCGGCATTTTAGTGTTTACAGTTTGCTTGTTGATGTTGATAGATCATGGTTATGCTTAGTGTGTCATTTAAGTTGCTTCTAGGTAAGGTTTGGAGCTTGATGATTCGGCATTTTAGTGTTTACAGTTTGCTTGTTGATGTTGATAGATTAGTAGATTCTAGAAACATATGTTAATTGATGGCGTTGGTTCAACCTAGCAACCAATGGATCTTATGTGTTGGCTCAGAATAAATTGTGATGGGTTGGAGTGTATTACATTGTGTTTATAACTGTTTAAATATATGATTGTCATGTTATACCACAGGGACCTGAGATTCGTACCGGTTTCTTGAAAGATGGGAACCCTATACAGCTCAAGGAAGGTGAGGAGATCACTATCAGCACCGATTATGAGATCAAGGGTGATGAGAAAACGATTTCCATGAGCTACAAGAAGCTGCCTGTGGATGTGCAGCCAGGACATACCATACTATGTGCAGATGGAAGCATAAGTCTAGCTGTATTGTCATGTGATCCAAAATCTGGAACTGTACGATGTCGATGTGAAAATACAGCGATGCTGGGAGAAAGAAAGAACGTGAATCTCCCTGGTGTTGTTGTTGATCTCCCCACGTTGACTGAGAAGGATGTAGAAGACATTCTTAAATGGGGTGTTCCAAACAAGATAGATATGATTGCGTTGTCGTTTGTTCGCAAAGGATCTGATCTTGTTAATGTCAGGAAAGTTCTTGGTTCACATTCCAAGAGTATAATGTTGATGTCAAAGGTAACAACAACAATACACATGCACCTTATTCCTTATGTGGCTACTAAGTATGTTGTTTGAATGTATGTGATGATTTTTTTTTTGTTTGGTTTGTATTGTTGGAAGGTTGAGAACCAGGAAGGAGTGTTGAACTTCGACGAGATCTTGCGTGAAACAGATGCTTTCATGGTTGCTCGCGGTGATCTCGGGATGGAGATACCTATAGAGAAGATCTTCTTGGCTCAAAAGATGATGATCTACAAGTGTAACCTTGCTGGTAAACCGGTGGTCACAGCTACTCAAATGCTCGAATCAATGATCAAATCTCCCCGGCCAACACGAGCTGAAGCCACCGATGTGGCAAACGCGGTTCTGGACGGCACAGACTGCGTTATGCTCAGCGGTGAAAGCGCTGCAGGAGCCTACCCTGAGATAGCAGTGAAAACAATGGCTAAAATCTGCATAGAAGCAGAATCATCCCTTGACTACAACACAATCTTCAAGGAGATGATTAGAGCAACACCACTTCCAATGAGCACGTTGGAGAGTCTTGCATCATCAGCTGTAAGAACCGCAAACAAAGCCAGGGCCAAACTCATCATTGTGTTGACAAGAGGAGGTACAACAGCTAAGCTAGTGGCCAAGTATAGACCAGCTGTTCCTATTCTCTCGGTGGTTGTTCCGGTTTTCACCAGTGATACATTTAACTGGAGCTGCAGCGATGAGTCACCTGCGAGGCATAGTTTGATATACAGAGGTTTGATACCTGTGTTGGCTGAAGGATCTGCAAAAGCGACTGATAATGAATCTACAGAGGAGATTATTGAGTCTGCTTTGAAGTCTGCTACTGAGAAAGGTTTGTGTAACCATGGTGATGCTGTGGTGGCTCTGCACCGTATTGGAGCTGCTTCTGTTATCAAGATCTGTGTGGTCAAGTGAGTCCTTGCCATCATCTTCTTCTTCTCAAGGTTTATGTTCTCCATGGTGAAATAAAGAGCAGGAAACAGAGGTTCCTGAAAGTGTTTTGTGTTTTTTTTTGTTTGCATTTCCTGTCTTCTCTTTTGCTATTTTTAGTTTATAAGAATTTTTATGAACTCATGCACTTATTGTTATAGTTTAATTTAACAAATACCACTTGAACTTATTTTCTAAGGCTATCCTTTTTCAATTATTAATCTCTATCTACGAAATTAGAAAGGTTATTCTGCTGATTTGTCATTCTCATAATATTTCTTATTTTATTCTTTATTAATAATTGCCAAACATTATATAATTCAAATTTATTTATATTTCTCAGCCAAAGTTTTATTATAATTGGGAAAATAAAAAAAAGTTTTTCATTTTCTGTGTGATGCTTACAAGTTACAAATCTTATTTCAAGGCAGAGGAGGGAAAATACGGGAATAAGCCGAAACGACACCGTTCTGAACATAGCGTTTGGGATTCTCCGGGTCAGGACTCCACTGGATCTCACTAACGTTTGGCGTTTCGACAAACGCAACGATGAAGTCACCCATCTTCTCCATCTTCCCACGTTTCCCAGCTCTGAGAAGGAGCCCATTGTTCCTCACGTACGAGAATATCCCATTGGTGAGCTTCACGATGTCGCCTGCCTCGAAAGCCTCGCATTCTTCTCCCCACAGCTGTATGTGAACCGCCGCCGTTTCATCCGCAGCTAACGCGATACAACTCTTTCCATTCGCGGCAGCGGCGGCCGCGGGTGGTCTTGCTTTGTCGAGGATGATGAAACGCGTGTTTATGTTGTTCTGTGCCGCCGGAACTATGTCCTTGAGAAACACGTGCATCTTGTCGGAAACCGCTAGAATCTCCTGAAACTAGAGAACACAACAATATTTCAAATTTTCATTCAGACATTTCGTCGAACACCTTATTTACACTAGCTTTTAACTTTCAGACGAAAGCTAATAAATCAAAATTACATTAAACTTACTCGTTTGTAGCTGAGAGTAAGAGATGGATCTCGAATTGACGATACAGGTGGAGGAAACACCGATGAATGGAGAATCCGAGGGTGGCGAAGTTGGCGAAGGTTCAAACGTGAGTGAGAAGAAATAAACATCGTGAGCGCCAATGTGTATATATATATATACTTTTTAAAATAGATAGGGGCAAAATCGTAAATGTCGAATTTAGTCACCCAGCCTTATACGTAAAGCCGGTTTAAACCACCGGTTTGTTTCCAATCCAATTTTTAAAATACAAATACCATGCCTTGGGTTCAATATTTAGTCCAATGTTTTGTAAAGTTAAGCCTCTTTTAATAAAGGTTTACACTTGTAGCATGATGCTAGTTTCAAATGTTAGAATTTAAATATATTGTTTTTTTTTGTATTCACTTATCTTGATTCATTTTCTTTTTCTTATAAAAATAGAAAAAATATTTGTGTTTGTTTTATCTGTGAGTATAGATAAAACTACACTTTTTAAATATACGTTGTAGATTGTGATGATCATCAGATCTTTTTGCAGATGGAACAAAAGTCTTAGCTTGGTGAAGAATCGTATGACAGTACATAAAGAGATGAGAGCATAAGAACATATTCAAGTTCAAGCATATTATTGTTGATATTATTTATAACATTGTTCTTCCACATTATATATTCTTAGTCTGCTTCTTCCTCACGTTTTGTAAACCTAACTTTTCTTTAAAATATATGATCCTTTCTTTGATTAGCCATGCGTTTCTTATAAGAAAATGCTTTATAAGTTTTTATCCATCAACTGAATAGTATTATTATCTACTTTCCTTTACTCACAAAATTTAGATTATAATCTGTTTTTTATATTACTTTTTGTCCTCTCATGAAAAAAATATAAAAAGATGATAAACCATTCTCTTTGTGAAAAATTCTGGGTGATCATGCATGTGAAAATCTAGTGTGGTGCATATTCAAACTCGGGGATCCGCGAAACGCCATAACCATCCGACCATATACGCGTGGTTTCATGAGAGGAATATAGATAACAAAACACCCCTTTGCATTGCCATCGTCCAGACTAGTGGAATAATAATCTGAAAAAGTGGAACCTTCTTACACATACTTCTGTCTATTCCTAATATCAAAAGCTCTTTTCACAAAACATAATCTACTTGTTAATCAAGCTCGTGTTTAAATGGCCGATTCATTCAGATCATTCTTTATTATTATCTTTTGTAGGTTCATTCATTTCAACTTTTAGTCCCAATCTCAATGAAGTCCCACACTAGCAAAAGAGATCACACCTTAAATAAAAAAGCAAGGAAAAAAGAAGAAACAAACACACCACACCAATTAAGAAATCAAAGATGTTTCAACTTAGTGGGATTCTCTTTCCCTCTCAAAGCAGCATTTCTTCTTCTTCTTTACATGAGAGTGATAAAAAAAAATATTGAAACAATACCTTTTGTGGGTCCTTTAAAGGCACTAACATCTAAAAGAGTCATCTTCTTTATATGAATTTATTTCATTATTGTTGCTCCTCTTGGTTTGCTTCATTATTACACAAATCATTCAGTCTCTCTTTACAACTCGTGTTTTTGTTCTCTTGTGTTTTAGAGTGTTTCAGGCTTATCTATGGCTCAGTCAGGTACTAAAAGCTTTGTTTTTCTTACACGTTTGTGTCTTTTTTTACTCCATTTATATATTATTTAGGCTTCTTTGTATTTTTTTATTTTACGTAATATATTTATTGCTTCTTTTAGTTTCAAGTTATTTAGGTGAAACACAGAGTTTTTGAACAAGCAAAGAGTCAACGACACAATTAGAAAAGTTGTCGTTCTTGATTCTTAAAAGCTTTCATCTACTGTATGTTTTGGCTTCTAATGAGCTCTGGTGGGAAAGTTATTAATTGATATACAATGTTTCACATCAAAAACAAACAAAGATGTTAGTTATTAATACATAACTTCCATGATTCGTTTTTTTTTCTCTTTTATTTGCTTATTAATGTTTAGTTAACATTGTTTGATCATAAGGGCTATGTGTTTCTTGTAGAAGAATTAAACTTCCATATATATAACAAGTCTAATGATAATAATAAACTGCAGGGAACTGTGAAAGATTATGCAATCCTCTAAGAAACTGCTTTACATGGAACCATTTGATCTTGCAAAGCTTCATGATCTTAACTTTTGTGGGGATCACTTCTTCATCAACTCAACCAGATATAGAAGGTATATATGTTTATAATTACCTTTTATGGATCAATGATCTTTAAGGTATCATCAACTGGTTTTTACTTCGTCTTTCTCTGCTAGGAGGAGCTTTGTTGCAGCTCAGAGACTCACTTAAGGATTGGAGCAATCATCTTAGATGGACACGAGATTTCGTGAGCCCTTGCTTTAGCTGGTCTTATGTCACCTGCAGAGACCAGAGTGTTGTGGCTCTGTAAGTATCACATCTCAAGTTTTATTTTTCCAAGATTTTTTTCATTGTTTTGTGACTCTTTTGTATCAATTTTTATAGGAGTCTTGCATCAAATGGATTCACAGGAACACTCTCTCCATCTATTACAAAACTGAAGTTCTTGGTTACACTGTAAGACATCACAAACCATTTTTTGATTCTCTAAAGATTCCATTAACCATAATATTTTTTTCTTGATGCCTTTAATGCAGAGAGTTACAGAACAACAGTTTATCTGGTACTTTACCGAATTATCTAGGGAACATGGTTAATCTCCAAACGTTAAACCTATCAATGAACAGTTTCAACGGCTCAATACCCTCGAGCTGGAGTCAGCTCTCGAATCTAAAGCACTTGTAAGTCCCACATGAAAACAAACCTCTTATGATACCATCTTTGAACTATGAGTTTATGAGTTTTCTTTTGGCTTATTGATTCACAGGGATCTCTCAAACAATAACTTAACAGGAAGCATCCCTACACAGTTCTTCTCAATCCCAACATTCGAGTAAGAAAACTCTTTTTGCTTCCTCATGAATCTACTTAAGTCCCAGTGATTACTTTAACCACATAGTGTGGTTTATTCAGTTTTTCAGGAACTCATCTTATATGTGGTAAAAGCTTGAACCAGCCTTGTTCTTCAAGCTCTCGTCTTCCAGGTTCTTGATTATCTCTTCTTCATCCAACTCACATACTAACATAACAGACTTAGAAACTTACTATCTTTAACTGCAGTCACATCCTCCAAAAAGAAGCTAAGAAACATCACTTTAACAGCAACTTGTGTTGCTACTGTAATCTTATTCCTCGGAGCTATGGTTATGTATCATCACCACCGCCTCCGCAGAACCAAGAACGACATCTTTTTCGATGTAGCTGGTGAAGATGACAGGAAGATCTCCTTTGGACAGCTAAAGAGATTCTCTTTGCGTGAAGTCCAGCTAGCAACAGACAGTTTCAACGAGAGCAACTTGATCGGACAAGGAGGGTTTGGGAAAGTGTACAGAGGTATGCTTCCAGACAAAACCAAAGTTGCAGTGAAACGTCTTGCTGATTACTTCAGTCCTGGAGGTGAAGCAGCTTTCCAAAGAGAGATTCAGCTCATAAGCGTCGCGGTTCATAAGAATCTCTTGCGTCTTATTGGCTTCTGCACAACTTCATCTGAGAGAATCCTTGTGTATCCATACATGGAGAATCTCAGCGTCGCATATAGACTAAGAGGTAACACACATAGCTTCTCTAAATACTTAATGACTTAAGAGTTTATCATGTGCTATACATTGTAGATTTGAAGGCGGGAGAGGAAGGGTTAGACTGGCCAACAAGGAAACGTGTGGCTTACGGTTCAGCTCATGGTTTAGAGTATCTACACGAGCATTGTAACCCTAAGATCATCCACCGTGATCTCAAAGCTGCAAACATACTTCTAGACAACAACTTTGAGCCTGTTCTTGGAGACTTTGGTTTAGCTAAGCTTGTGGACACATCATTGACTCATGTCACAACACAAGTCCGTGGCACAATGGGACACATTGCACCAGAGTATCTCTGCACAGGAAAATCATCAGAGAAGACCGATGTTTTCGGGTACGGTATAACTCTTCTTGAACTCGTTACTGGTCAGCGCGCAATCGATTTCTCACGCTTGGAAGAGGAGGAGAACGTTCTCTTGCTTGATCATGTAAGACCTTGAAGAACTATCTTTTTTTAAAAGCTTTCTTGTGTGTTACGTTATAGAAAAAAATAGTGTTGGATGTGTATGAAACAGATAAAGAAGCTGTTGAGAGAGCAGAGACTGAGAGACATTGTTGATAGCAATTTGACTACTTATGACGCCGAAGAAGTTGAAACCATTGTTCAAGTGGCTCTTCTATGTACACAAGGCGCACCAGAAGATAGACCAGCTATGTCTGAAGTGGTTAAGATGCTTCAAGGGACTGGTGGTTTGGCTGAAAAGTGGGTTGAGTGGGAACAGCTTGAAGAAGTTAGGAGCAAAGAAGAATTGTTGCTTCCTACTTTGCCAGCTACTTGGGATGAAGAAGAGTCCACCATTGATCAAGAATCTATCAGATTATCGTCAGCAAGATGAAGGTTGCGCATTACATTTTTAGAAAGATAAAACTTAGAAAGTGTATTTGATGATCTGCTAACTGTAATGGAACAGGTGGGAAAACGAAGAAAAACATAAGGTTGATTTGTGTAATAGATCATATGATATACATATAGATACATACCTAGCTGTGTTTTCTGTATATATGAATTGGTTATTGTGGTATATAATAATGTCATAATGATGAT
>CAJHQP010002394.1:0-87296 GCA_905132765.1 Moricandia arvensis
GATATTATAGAAAGCAGACTGAATAAAAGTTGAAAGAGAGAACTAAAGCCCAAACAAATGAACTCTACAAATCACCTACTAAACCACCACCAAAACTGACTTCTCTACCCTTACGGCAACTCAATTTACAACACCCCCTGATATCTCCACACCCTCATCGTTTCTCTTCTATGTCTCATCTTGTCTGTACACTAACATGAGGAACACCAGGAGGAAGATGTTACATAGTGTTTGGCTGCGGTGGACGAGATTGCCTCTTCGTCTACCTTACATCCAAGCCAGAGAGCCTCCTTTGTCATTTGGCGTTTGTGGGCGTCCTCTAGTTGGTGTCGCTGGCCTATTTGCGTTCAGCTCCTGCAAAATGTCAAAATACCAAACTAAGTACCAATTTTTCATGTCAAACTATGTATCTACTTAAGATTTCACTAATGAACTGAAGCAAATATCAACCTGCATCCATGTGTCATCTGGATGTGAATTTTCAGTTGATGAAAGTGCTGGAGGTAACGGATGAATGAGCTTAGGAACCACTACAAGATCTCTCCCCAATACCAAGATAGCTCCAGCATTGTTTGCAGTACCTGAGGTTAGTGTAAGGTTATTAACCAAACAAATATAATCACATGAAGGTATCTGATCAGATTACGGCACTAGTGAGTTCATACACATACCACAATAGTTTGTAGCGGAAAAGAGAGTTATCAAATGCCCCTGAGCAAAACGCTCAAACCCATCCATCACGCATTCGTGTGCACGTACAATTAATTGAAGATCATTGTTGTTGCAGAACTCCATGACACGGTCAGGCTGTATTTCCCAAGTCACGATCAATAACAAACAGGTAAAAAGAATTAACACTATTTATATGGTAAGTTACTGGGAGTAAACTAGATTATATTCCCATATTTTATCCTAAGGGTCTGACAGAAGTAGCATCTCTTCAGACAACTTATAAATTTCAAACAGAAGAATTTTATTTACTCACCCCAAAAGTAACCAATCCAGGGCCCCTAGCATTGGGCCTTAAACCTTCCACACTGTCATTTTCAGTGGGATCCGACCTAATGAATTCCAAAGTAACAAACTTGTAAGACTTCGACCACAAAATTAACCAGAACAACATATAGAAGACATAGACTGACCATAATAAATCCATAAGCACAATGGAGCCAGCTTCCATTGTAATTGGACGTTGAATACTCTCTATCTGCTCCACATGATTTATAGAACGACCAATACCCCCATGCATACATAAAATTTTCTTCTCAATCGATGCAGCAAGCGGTAGCCAATTAAATAAACGGTTTATTCGGTGCCAGACCCAGATTCCATCACGTTCACCCTGCAACGCAACCTCAACGTGAGACAACTAAACATGGAATGGAAACAAGAGATTCAGACGCATAATACATTACCATTCGCTCAATACACTCTATTCGGAAGCCAAAAAGAGCATTGATATCCGCAGCTTCATGGTTTCCCCGAATTAAGTGTACGTTATTCTGGTACTCAACCTGCAGTAACGACAGTAGAAAGTCAGACCATCTATGGTCAAGCAACTAGAACATCTGCATCAAGTCAAAACTAACACAATGCGCTTACGAACTATACCTTTAATGCAAGCAGAAGGGAGATTGTTTCTAGACTGTGTTGACCTCGATCAACATAGTCCCCTAAGAAGAGGTAATCGATGTATCTGACAATTATACAGCAAAAACAACATAATGAGTAATGTTCCAGCAAAATAGCAAAAGTCAAAGAAGTAGCGGTCAATGACGTTAGAATCTTTAGCGTCGCACTTACGATATGTCTCCAGCTGTAGATGGAGAACCATATTCATCAAAAAGGCGCATAAGATCCCCAAACTGTCCATGCAGATCACCAAATATTTTGATAGGAGCTTTAAGTTGTAATACAGTTGGTTCATTTGAGAAGATACGTTCTGCACTATCACAAAGGTCAGCTATTTCATTGCAATCTAGGAAAAACTGGCGTCGAACTGGAGGCTTCCAACCACGAGGCTTTAGAAGATGAGCTATAACCTATTATCACATATATAGAAGAAAAAATGCTTATTAGCAGCCTTCATTAGAAGGCCCCGAATTCCCAATTACAAAATGAATCTTTCCACTTTAGGCAACCGATTACCAATTCAACAAAATAGAATGCAAAGGAATTTTCTCCAATGAGTTAACACTAAAGCAAACAAGGAGATAATACACCTTTACAATAGCCATTGACGATACTTTCAATTTTTATCATTGCAACCAGACGATCAATCAATGTCACAGCAAGAAAGCATCGTAAAGTATAATATTTTTTATCATAAATATTACGAAGTGTATTACTGTGTTTCTTAAATCCACATTTAGGATCATAAGATTCTGATGCAATACGTCGTGGGGAGAACCAAGTTTTATTACCTTCTTAGGAACACTACTGATTGACATTTGTCGATCTAATAGTTTCCTTGCTGCAGTTGCACTTTCTGGTGTCCCATAACTGACACGTCGTCCCTCATTTTCAAACTGATCAATAGAAAATTGTCTAGCCATTCCACCCAAGGCGCCACCAGTTTCTGCAGCAACCACCACCTAATAACAAGTGCCAGAAACATTATAAACCAAAAATACGTTACTGGTGGGGGAAAGAAATACTTATAAATGAGGAACATGGTGTTAGAAGTATATTACAAGACTTTATATATTATTCAAGACAACAAGTGTGAACTCACGGCTCTATGATGAAGACGAATCCCTGCAGGAGTACCGATTGATCCCATGGAATCTGGCTTCATTAGCGAAAATGTAGGTGTCCCACTAGGTGAAGCCTCTCCACCACAATCCCTATCTGGGAGCTCAACTTCACCATTGACTTGTCGTGCCTTGGCAGCAGCCAATGTAGCACTGATCGCCTCAGCTTCTGCTGCTGATGCTTCAACAAGATACTCCACACCCTTGCTCGTTCTCCTACAAAGTTGTGTTAGATAATCGTCATTAAATATATCACTGTGTTAATCATACAACAGAAGATAAATCATTAGTTAAGGAAGTTGACTAACCGAATTCCTGGAAGTATTGCATTTTCAGAGCTTATATCATTATGCAGATCACCATTTACAGGGGGTGCAACAGGGCTTTCCAGCACAACAGCACCATCAGCAGCTGAATCAGATAACTCCCTATTCCTTTCGTCTGAAAAACCATACCTTCCAGGTAACCGACCTGGAGCCGAATTTGTTGCCGCAGCAGCAGCAGCATGAGAAGCAGCATATGTTGTTTCCGCAGCGGCAAGATCCTCAGCAACTAAAAGGCCATCGAGTAACACCCCTGAAGTATCACCAATATACAGTTAAGCCGTTGTGATGCCATCTTTGCAATTTGAACAAGTGCAAAGAGATTACAAGATGGAGAGGACTAGCTCTTGAAGAAATCCAAAATTAATATTATCTAGTAGATTTAAACCCCAAAAATACATAGTTAAGCAAGTGCAACTCTACAGTGACACAAACCAGCCATACGGTGTATATTATGTCACATTCAGTGACCAATTATATCATAGAAATGAGTTCCTCATCGAGAAGCATGCAGAGGAAACTGTGAAATCTAACAATGGTGGTCTGTATCAGAAATCATTAGGTACATTGACATAAGTCTTGCCTATATTGTTTCTTACCTCCACGTAAACCGCCATATATAAATATCAAATCACCGACTGCTGCAGCAGCATGTCTACAACGCCTAGTCAGCTCAACAGAAGCATCACCACCAGCTGCATCGGCACTGTACCTGCCAGTTCGCGGACTAGTAACAACGGATTTCGTATCACACCATACGCCTGCAGCAGTATCCAATACTGTACAAAGACAATAGATGAAATAGTCAGAGAACTGTAGATCCACTCAGTGCAGATATTATCATAAAACCATTATGTATCTCGTCTAGAACTGAGACACATTTAACAAGGGCTAAAATGCTTCAGCGATAATTTTATGGCTAAAACCACCTCGATTGGCAAAAACAAACAACATATTCCTCTATACAGCTTTCGTCTATACACGATGACACATTTCAACAATGGCCTACGGAAGACTAAAAATGGTGCACCTATTATCAAGGAAACTAAGTACGCTAATCCAACAGCACAAACATTTGATCAGATATTCAAGTTGCTTCTCGTTGTTTGCTAACCTGCAACACTGGATGAATCTTCAACCATGCGTCCACCACCAAGTGCCCCACCGGACACATGAAGTCTTGCATTTACAAAGACCTAAAAAATCCAACAACCAGTTTAATTGTTCTGATGAGGCCAGATAAGAAAACCAAAGAGGAAGAAGTATTAATACTGCTGCATGCTGATATCTGGCAGATGGTGAGACACCAGGAGCTATGGCCCATTCCCAACGTCCATCTCTATGCTTAGCAAGTCCATATGCACTGGCCAGAGGCTATCAAGACAAAAGAACAAATATTAGGCATCAATCAAGCATTCAAGACCAAGACAGTTCAATGAGTTTCAAATTTCACTCTACAATGACAACTTCTCATGATAATGGTCATGAATAAACGACTAATTGATAAAATCATTCCTTGATGGCAAACATCCTCATCTGCTCTGCAACATAGAACGAGGAGTGCTCATTCCACCATTAATAAATTTGTAAATATAACACTTCTCAATTTGGTCTGTAAAGAAACACACCCTCTACAACAATGGACTAACTCTCATCTCATGGTCCCATTCATATCTCACAACAAAGCAGAAGCCAAGATTCTAAAACCATGCCTCTATCAGTGGGTCCGTGTCTGTTTCCAGAGAGGAAATTGAGCATGATTGTAAAGAAACTCTACCACTTACCACACTATTTGCATCCCTTCCACCACAGAGGAGAAGAAGACCATCGGAACGTGCACTTGCCGTTGCATACCTAGGTACGTACAAATAGCAAAAAAAAAAAAAAAAATTACTCCAGTTGAAAGGACGCAATTATCAAGGAGTATAGTCAACTTACATGCAGGGAGGTGGACCTTCTCCTTCTGGTTCCAGCTTACGCCATTCATAAGGTTTGGCGGCAGTATCCAAGGCCCATACATCAGCGAGAGGACGTTTTCCTAATGGTTGAAAAAGTTCAGAAACGAGAAGGTTTAAGGATAACATGATGCTCCAACATAAAATAGTGAGAATAAGCCCACATGGAAAACTGCATACCATCATTTCCACCAATCGCCATGAGATATCTTTGTCCCACAAGTGCCATGACATGTCCATAACGCGGTCCTGGTCCAGGACCCTGAACAACAACCCTGGATAGAGAACATATCCTATATCAAGACACAAACTAGTAGAATGGATTCAAAACTGAGTGGCAACTAGTGGCGGGTTTATTTTCAACCTGTGCCATCGTGGCCGTTGTTGAGTGAGATCAAGAACGTGAAGGTCTTCGGCCGATAAACCAGCAGGACCAATTCCACCCTGAACCAGAGAGAATTCATAAGAACTTTCAAAGCTGACTGGAAATGATCATTTTGAATTGATGAGCTTACATCATTCATAAATTATCATAGCAGTGTTTTCTCCTACCTGAATAACTACCATGGTCCCGACTGCAGTTGCAACATGTGCCGCTCGTGGGGTTGGTGGTTCTCCAAATGGTGTAAGCCTGTAGCCACAATCATCAAATTAACCGGTATCCCCACTTATAAAAGGGCAGGATCTCATGCTGTTACACATATAGGAAAAGAAAATAAAAAAAATACACATGTTAAGCTCACCTAGTCCACTTATTCGAAAGGACATCATAACAATGAACATCGGCCGTTGCTCCAGCTAGCCCTGCGAAACAAAGACCACCCTAATTAACTACAACCGGGCAAGTCTAGGAACCTAAAAAAAACAGCAAGAGCTAGAACGTAGAATCTATTAGCGAACTAATCGAATAATAAATCTAAGAAAATGCTAATAATATTCTACAGCCAATGTTACGTCCAGCTACTACACCAGGTTATTGGATCTGCCAATCTCACATGAAAAAAGGTTAGAACTTTAACTTGACAAAAGGAAGGTAGATAACAAAATCTTGGAAGTCGCACAATCATTTTAAGGTATGATCTAATCTAAAGAAGAACGTGAAACTGGGGAGAGTTACTGTAAAAGCTGACACCACCAGCTAAATTAACAGAATCAAAGCAAGAATCACCAAAGTTTCCCAACCGAGACAAAATCACAAGGATTCCAAGCAAATAACCAATGAAGATCTTTGTAATAGCTAAACCTTTAGAAGTTTAAGGCTTGGCAAGAGCCACGTGACCTCTAGGTGAATAGCTAAGCCAATTGGAGAGAACAAAAAAAATTAAACCTT
The DNA here is from genome assembly GCA_905132765.1 of Moricandia arvensis. Taxonomy (NCBI): domain Eukaryota; kingdom Viridiplantae; phylum Streptophyta; class Magnoliopsida; order Brassicales; family Brassicaceae; genus Moricandia; species Moricandia arvensis. Next base: position 6,362 of record CAJHQP010002394.1, read on the forward strand.
CTCAAAAATAATCAAAACTAAAAAACAAGCGAGGCAAAAACGTACGAATGCCAGCACTTGGAGCTGCTGAAGTCGGAGTTCCGGTGCCACCAGAATTACCCTCAAGAGCCGTAGCACCACCAAACAACACAAGACGAGGACCAATATAGCCAGGCGTCCCCTCCTCACCAACAGCCGGAACCGCCGTCAACGTGTGACCACACCTAGGCCCAGGCCCATCCTCCTTCTTATCCATCAAAGCATCAACAACCGAATACGGTGGCGCACACCTCGGACCAACGACATGCGCCGATTGCGCTGATTGCGCTTCTCCTCCTCCTCCCACAGCTTCCTGTTGGCAACCCGTCGGTTCAGGACTCGAAAAGGCAGGCATCGATCCGACGTCCGAAGGCGCCTCCCTCTGAGATTGCCCTTCGTCGTGGCTTTCAGAGTCTCGATCCTGATCGTGCTCAAGGACCATAGACGAATCTTCATCCATTGATAATCAATTTGAAAGCTTCGAGAGTAAGACCTAATTTGAAAAACGGATCCAGCTACAATTCGCGGAGAAATGAATCTCTGATTAGCATCTATCTGTTCACAGACTTCCGGAGGGATGGAATCGGAAACCCTAGCTTTAGCTTCCTCAGGTTCAGATCGTCGAGCTTCGTTAGAAACAGTTAATTTTTCCTGGGAAATTAAAACGAAGCAGCAGACATTCGTCCCACTTTTTTTTTTTTGTTTTATCGAGTTTCTCTCTCCTCTCTCTCTCTCTCTAGAGTTTATATAAACGAAGAAGAGAGCCCAATAAGCCTTGGACAAAAATCTAAACTGAGCCCGAACCAAATAACTCGAATCCATATTCCATCCCATCTGTAAAGCAAATATATTTGCAAAAACAAAAATATCTGAATATATTTTGTAAAATATTTCGTGTTTCAAATATTATCCAAATCCAAAAGAGCATTAAAAACTCAAATTGAAATAACTCACTAAATAAAAATTAGTTTTTGATATGAGTATATAGAACATAGATAATATTTCAAATATTTCATTTTATATTTATTTTGATAATATCTAGATATATATGAAGTTATGAACTCAAAATATTATTAACCAAATAAAGAAGCTGAATCCAAAAAATTGAACTAGAGCCAACATCAAACGAATTAAATATTAGGTTTCAGTCCAAGAAATTACCACATAGTTGACAAATTGATTCTGAATAAAACAACTTAAAAAATCAATTTAAAATATTCAAAAAATCAATTTAAAATATTCATTCAAAAAATCAATCTCCACTTAATTATTAATTGTCAGTCTACCATTACTTTGTTTTTTCCCCCAAATAAAGACTTCAAACAAGGAAACAAAAATAAAAAAAGACATCAATAATAGACCCAAGAACTGCGACAGGATCAACTGTTATTACATAATAAAAACAAAAACTTTCAAGCATCTTCGTTTGACAATACACCATCTGTATCACATAAACTTTGGATGTATACAATTTGGTGAGATCACCGCATTGTGAGAGGCCCTGTGTTAGCAGGTTTCTGGAAAACTCTAACCACAGGCATTCCATCTCCATCCTCTGTGTTTTTCACCCTCCAGTTCCTATCCTTTTTCCTCTGTGGCTTCTTGTGTTGCTTATGTGAAGCCGTTTCCTTCTTCACCACCACTTTCTTCGAAGACGCAAGCCCGTTTGCCAAATCAAACGAGCTCAGATCATCTAGCACATCATTGATTCCAGGAACTTGCTCACTATCTTTCTCACTAATAGAGTCTTCAGAATCTGACCCTTCAACATCTCCTGTTTCTAGACAGGTGTCCTCTATCTTCTCTTCTGTCATCCCAGGTGGCATTGCAAAATGTGGCAGCTTACCTCCAATGTAATCTTTTAGAATCTGCCTCGCTGCTTTCGTTTCATCAGGTAGTCCACTAGAGGCAACGTAGCCACGTGAAGCACAGTAGGCTCTTAGAAGCTCAGCAGCAAGAGGAGGACGTGACTGACGCTCATAGGTTTTGGGTTTAGGAAGAGTAATGTTGTAGACACTCTCGATGACACGGCGAGGGACCTTGTCAGCCACCACCTGAATAGCTTCACGGTGCTCTGTCATCCGGTCAATAGGAAGCACACCACAAGTGATCATTTCATATCTGGAGCTTGAGAACGAAGGGAAGACTAAACCAGGACAATCACATAGCATAAGCTCATCAGAAATGATCAAAGTCTGGAAGTGCTTTGTCTTTCCTGGGGTTGAGGTGACTCCTGTTCGTTTCTGACCAACCAATGCGTTGATTGTAGAACTCTTCCCTACGTTCGGGTAACCTACAAATCCAACCACAGCATTCTCACGTGGAGACTCAGCAGTTGAAGATGCTGCTCTGGAGTTCCTGGCCCTGACAATCTCTTGAGCCTCAGACTGTAAACGGCTCAGCAGCTCGTCTCTGCCATATATCACAACTTCTGGATCATCTGTCTTCCGAAAGTTATCAGGTTTTCTCCATTGCTCTTTCAAGACTTTGCCTTCAAGTTCAGCTGTAGCAGCTATAGCTGACCAGAAGACGAACAGAATGTCGTTACTGCGGAAATATTCTGCCCATTTCTCCCTAAAGGTATGTTAAGAAGCAAACTGATTAGAAGACAAAAAAGGTTGGAGCCTTGGAGGCAAAGTAGAAAGGCACAACAGGCCTACCTGACATGAGGTGGTAAAAGATCTGCCTTGTTAACTAGAAGCATCATTTTCTTATGCTCATCAATTTCTCTAGCATATGCCTGTGACAAGACGAATCTTTAAGTAAATTATATGAATCTGGAATACAGTGTCAATTGATCTTTAAAGTTGGGAGAGAATGCAATACCTCAAGATCAGGGCAACGGTAAAAGAGTGGATCTCTAGCATCAACTACCATAACAATCTGAAAGATGGATAAGTATTAAATAACTAAAACCGTTAATACACCATACCAAAGTTCAGAGATTTACCAAATCACTTCGTTCAAGCACACGCCAAAGCTGTCTCCAGATGTCGAGGTTCTTTTCAAATGGTGTCAACACAAGCTTTTCGTTTTCCTCCAGCCTGAACATAGATACAAGAGAATAAGTATGCATAAGCAAATGGAAATGAGCTATCTAATAGAAGCTGAGAAAATTCCCCATCTACTACTAACAAACATTTCAGTGACAGATATTGATTTTCTTTATAGTTAAGACACTGGAGAAGTAAAGAATGGTGATAGGGTCACTAAGATGAAGTAAACATAAAAAACTAACCTCACAAGCATCCGGCGCCAATTCAAAAAAGCTTGTTTTTCATTAGCATCAAGTTCTTCCACTGACATTTCAGGCGTCCAAGGAGGTCTGAAGATGAATAAAAAACAAAAACGTTACTCAATCTCAAAGATATGTAAAAGGAGAAATCAATTTCAATTATTAAACCACATGCCTTCGAGGAACTTGAAGACTACTGGCGTGTAAAGCCTCCTCTATCTTCTGTTGCTCTCTCCATTCTTCAGCTGCTATAGTACTCGAGCTAGAATGTGTGTCTCTGTACCAAACAACATTAGACAAACAAGCTAGTGAGTACATACATGAAAGTTCAGTAAAGCACCAGATGAGACTCAGTGAGAAGTGGTAACTAAGCAAAAAGTTTTTAACTTTTCATACGAAAGGCAACTGGTTTACTCTGGTCACCATTACCAAATTGAAATGATCGCAATTCTATGATCACAACAAACAGAGCTCAAAACATAACAAGTGCAAGCTGAGCTGCACATAACTAGTTCAATCAAATAACACAAAAAAAAGAGAGGAACTTTGAGCTTTTCAGCTGAGACTCTAGTGAGAAGTGATAACTAAGCAAAAAGTTTTAAACTTTTCATACGAAAACCAATCGGTTGGTTCAAGTCACCATTACCAAATCGAAATTATCAAGCCCAAGCTGAGCTACAGATTACTAACTAAACCAAACGATACCAAAAGAGAGGAACTTTGAAACATGAGAAAGCTTACAGATTGATAGGCAAAGGAGTGGTGTTACTATGATTAATAGTGAAAAGACGCTCCGCCTCCTCGGCCTGCTCGAGGATGGCGTCGATGTCGCTGACCTCGATGACGGATTCGAGAACCTTCTTCTGGAGATTCTTGTAGTACGTGCCTTTGTCTTTCGATTCCTGAATCATATGGTTGTGGTGCTTCACCAGAGATCGCCCCAACGACGTCTTCTCGCTCTTCCCCATCTCTCTCGACCTCTTCTCTGTAAAACCCTAAAAGTTTAAACCCTTTTGAGACGATGGAGGCGGAGGCAAGTTTGGTAATGTTGAAAGTGTTGGGCTTTTTGTTCCTTAGGTTAAAGAAAACGTCAGCCGCCGACCGTATTAGCGGTGAAGCTGATATTATTTATTTACGAGAGGGTAAAATGGGTAAATACTTACCAAAGATAACGGATTTACCGGTCTTTCATTTTTAATCTCTAAATTTTCGAGAATTAATACATAAACTATATAATTTCAGATTATTAAATTAGAATTGTGTTAAGTTTTATTAAATTATTTATGATTCCTAAAGCTAAAATGTAAGTGATGACTTACTAGTAGTTTTGTACATCTATTTGTGTAAGCATAAAGCATGTTAATTATGTGACCAAATAGAAATAGACAAATACCTTAGAATACTATTTTCTAAAAATTTCTCATAAAAAAAATTTAAATAGAAAAATGATGAAAATAAACTTTATTAAAGGGTATAAATACACGTTTAGATTTTCTGAGTTAACTAATTTATACTTAAGATTTAGAGTTATAGAGTGAAATTTTAGAGTTGAAATTTAAAATACAAAAATAAAATAAATAAATATTAAAATATATATATATATATATATATATATATATATATATATATATATATCAGTCAATTTTTAAAGGCTATATTTTATGACAAAAACTTAAAAATGATTATTTGAGAGATTCACCCACAAAAGGTCACAATGATATTTAAGAGAATTATATCAAAATTAAATTATACCATTCCTATTGACATATATGTGTGATATAATCACATATTCAAATACATTTCACTATAAAAGCAAACTAAAACAAATTTTAATCCGCCTTATCCAAGAAGTAGTAGACCCACAATATCAAGGAAATTGTGAGGTGTCACAAAGCTATTGGTTGATAACACATCCTCGTAATCTCTTCCTTCGTCCACAAAAATCAAATCTATTTCTTTGTTTTTGTGTGTTGTATTTACAAAAGTTAGAACGGTTTGGGAGAAAGGAGCAAAGAAAGAACAATGGCAACAGCATTTGCAACCCCATCCACTGTGATAGGTCTCGGAGGATCATCTGTTTCTCCTATCACCACCAAAGCCTTCTCTTCATGTACTTTCTTTTCTTTCTTCTCATCATTTGAATAGTTGAATTAACCATATGATAGTGATCTTTAACTTCTTGTGATGTTTTTAGCCTTTCTAAAACCAACACTAAGAGCAAAGAACCCTCTGAGAGTGGCCGGAGCATCAGGAGGAAGATTCACTTGGTATGTGACTCTTTTATTTTCTTACAAAACTTGTTCTTCAAGACATCTTTAGGGTATTTCTCTAATAGTAGTTTTACTTGTGTGACTAATGGAAAAAAGCTTTGAGAGGAACTGGTTGAGGAGAGATCTAAACGTGATAGGGTTTGGGCTGGTCGGATGGCTAGCTCCGTCGAGTATTCCGGCCATAAATGGGAAGAGCCTGACGGGTCTCTTCTTCGAGAGCATAGGAACTGAACTCGCTCACTTCCCAACTCCTCCAGCTCTCACTTCACAGTTCTGGTTGTGGTTGGTTACTTGGCACTTAGGCCTATTCATCTGCCTCACCTTCGGACAAATCGGATTCAAGGGCAGGACCGAAGATTACTTCGAGAGATAAATCATTTCTGTATCTTCAACTCTCTCTCTTGGTTCTCTCTTGTAATGTTATTACTCAAGACAAAGCTACCCTTCTTTGCTATATTTGATGTTTCATTACAAAGTGTTTCTTCATTGTTCTTATACTCCTTTTGGAGATTCAGACAACACTTTGTTCAAAAGGTTATCAAAGAGAACAAAACTACGTTTTAACTACACATTCTACATCAAACCCCCCTACGTGTAGACGCCGACCCAGCTCAGATTCATGTTTGATGTGTATTTTGTAAAGCCCGGGTCACCATGTCGATGAATTCATCCTCCTGTCAAAAGCAACTCGTTAGGTTTGGGCAGCAGCATAAGTCAGAAGTGAATGATGTAAAGAAACAAACCTGAACCAGCGCTAATAAGGCTTCTCTGACTTTGTCTCTGTTGATAACGGGGACATTGTGTGCAGGAAGAGCGAGTGATGGTGGTGGAGTTGGTGGTGGGAAAGGCTGGAGCATCGGAGTGCCATGTGGGCGCTGCTGCTGCTGGTAATTCGCATTATTAAGGTTCAGAGGAGGAGCAGATGGCATAGATGAACCAGGAATGAGCTGTGGTTGTGCCATCATCCGTGGGGGCCCAAAGAAAGAGGATGGCGTCACCAGATCTGGGTGGACATTGGAGTTGCTACTGATAGGTAGAGGCGGTGGTGACAATATCTGTGGAGGTGCAGCTTCTGCCGCAGGAGGGGCAATGGTGGGTTGGTGAGGAATGGCTGATGACTGGTGTGGTGGTCCACCTGCTGATCCACTCGTAGCGTTCCCAATAGCCATTTCCGACTGAAGTCAAGCCAACAACATTATTGATAAAGTGCAGTCTTACAATCTGAGGATTTGGAAGTAAGAAAAAATAAACGGTTTGTGTCCCAAAATCTAAGTTTAACCGATTACTAAGTTGAAGATAATTCAAGAATCTTGAACTAATAGAAAGTTCTCCTCTGCCGTTAGTTTTCGTATATGATCATGTCATGATGAGGAAGGCGATAGTGTGAGTGTGTATCAAAATGGTGTGAGTGTGTATCAAAATGCTGGAGGGAGACTTACGCTGAAGAAGTTGACAAAAGCAGGATCATTAGGGGCATCTCTAGCAGTTGAAGATGGTTCAAGAGGACCACCCATAACTGCCATGGTAGGCACAGCTTCCAATTCCTCAAACTCGCTGCAGAACACAGAAAAATTTAACATATAAGAAAGATTTTATCTGAAAAAAAAAGTGATGTAGATTATCAAACTTCCCTATCATATAAGAAGCATCTTAAAAAGTAACTAATGACGCAATGTCTAAATCTAACACATGAAGATCTTACTTACCTTTTTGAAGATGGCGTGTTACTATTTGGCTTTTGGTTTGCCTTGGAATATGCGCTCAGTAATCTATCATGCCAATGAACCATTAGGCCAAGATATAACGAGTATTGAAAAAACAATATGCGATGCTGAGCATCTATGTCATAAAAAAATGGACAAAAAATCTAAAAGAAACGTCTTCATGAAAACACTATGTTTGCGAACAAGAATCTACCTGACAATAGGCAAATAAAGGAAGATAACAATATTATCCATGATCACATAATTTATAACTACGTGTATATATGGAGCAAGTTTTACTTTCGCGACTGTGTAATCACAAAATCAGTTTTCTACGTGATAATGGAAGTAGTAAATTCTATGTACCTGTCGAAGAGACGAGCAACCTCCTCAGATTCACGTTTATTGTAGAACCAAATGCCATTAACTTCTTGAGCTGCATTACGGTAAAGTAAATATGGACCTTGCACTTCATACTCAAAGTCTCCCAAGAGATCTTCCACCAGATTTTCTGTCCCAAAACAAAAATTCAACAGGACACTAATGATCACTCCTTAATCAAGAAACCAATTCTATTTAATATATAAACCTTCCCTAAACCCTATCTCCCTTAGTAAAGTAACAACTTTAACGAAGAGAATCCTAACCTGTATTACGACGATTCATCACAATAAACTGAAACCGAGGCTGCTGTTTATTCCTGAAATAAACACGAAACTGGACCTCATCAGATGGTTAAAACGATTCAAGAAAGAGCAAATATCTCAAATAGATATTTTTGAAGTTTTTGTCATAAAAATAGATCTCAAAGAAGAAAATTACCAAAATGAACTTTTTTATTTTGAAAACTTAATATCTTTTTAATTCTTTTTAATATTAAATCTCAACTCCAAATCCTCATCGATTTAGATTAGTTAATCCAACGGGTATAAATATATATTTATACTATTTGAAGCCTATTTTGATCAATTTCCTTTGATGATAAAAACTTGTCTATATTGTTTATTACTCTTCAAGAAAACAAATCACATATAGTTAAACTTACCTTTTGACAACAAACAAAGATCCTTCAACATCCTTACGACTCTGATTGAACCAAGAAAACACACACACACACAGATCAGTCAGGTAGCAAAAAGCAAACGTCTCGTCATCAACAACAAACATAACGATGAGTAGTGAGTGATTAGAAAAATTTTTACCCATTCACTATTCTGAATGTTGAATTCGTAGAAGGTGACGTGAGCTGCTGTGATGAGGATTTCCTCGATGAAAGGATCGATTCGCTGAAGGACTCTGAGATTGAGGAGCCTCGTACTGTTCTGGTCCATGTTTGGTGGCATCAGCTTCCCGTTCTGAAACATTCTTTCTAAAATTGGATCCGGTTTAGCCTTACTCGGAAGAACCCTAGGATTCTGATTTACGTAAGCGTGAGATTTCGAGTTTGAGAAGAACACTTGCGCTTGGAAAGAAAATAGGATATGGTAAATTTGATAGTTTTTAAAGGCTTTTTCACGAAATTGTGACTTGGGCCGTAGTCATTATGGGCTCCAAAATAAGCTTTTCGTTTAAGGCTTTTTCACGAAATTATGGCTTGGGCCCTAGTCTTTGAGTGGATTCGAAACTAGGGTCTGGCGTTGGGGTCAGATCGTTCATGTCGGTTCCTTTTGATTATGGGTCCTTCGGTTTTAGACATTTAAACTCAACCACATATTTAAAAAAATTGGTTTGAATATGTTTCTTTAGGTTCAAATTAATTCGAATCTATAATTAAAATCTATATAATTTTTGCATTTATAACTAATTTTGTTTGAGTATTTAAAATTCAGAAATTAGCTGGAATATCTAGAATCAATCCAAATTTAATCAAAATTCATTATATTTATCTAAAATTTATAAAATAATAATAAAATAAATTAATAAAAATAAAATTAGATGATTTAAATTTAAATTTACCATTTAAATTTTAATATTATTTAAAACGATTCAAAATTAATTATAAAATTGTTAGTAAAATAATATTTCGCTTAAATCATAAACTAAAATATATCATAGAATGCATAAAATTATAGTTTTTGATTTCTGTATCAGATACGAATCAATCTTTATCGGATTATATTTGTATTTTGTGTTCAAGTCTATTTGGATCAGTTTTTCCAATTTCAATTTTTTCAGATATGATAATTTTGGATTTAACTAAATATATATTTATATATTTTTGATTCGGTTTTGAGTCGAGTAAATTGAAGTTGAATCTAGAGATATTTACTGAAAAAAAAATATTTTTTTACTTACACTTAATCAAAAATTCATGACAAATATTTTGCTTATAGATAATATAATTTTTTTCTTAAAAATAATGATTTGATTTGCCAAATCCCAAGCTTTATAAATATAAACACTATAGGGGTCCAAGTTATCATGCTTCATATTCATGTTCGACCAACTTTATATTATTAAAATTTAAATATTTTACAAAAAAAAAATATTATAAAGAGATATGGTATAGTGTTGACCAAACAAACGTATGGAAAGAGACTGGTGTGTTGGACTTATAAGAGTAAGTAACCGAGTAAGCTAATTACTTAGCCGTCTGGTGAAGAGAGAGGACGATAAAAAAGATGGGCGAAGAAGAGCGTTCCGGTGATGGAAGAAAAACAGGGGAAGAAGTTGATGCTGGTGCCCTCTTCGTTCTTAAATCCAAAGGTACATGTTAACCATATGAGTAACAGATCGTATTATCATCGCTAGATCATCATATATGTATTCAGTTTTAGTATATGGTGTTGAACAAAATATAGTAAAATCAATGAAGATAATGATTAAAATGAATGAATGATGATGTGGGTAACTAGGCACATGGTGGCACTGCGGATTCCACTTGACGACATCGATAGTGGCGCCTCCATTATTGAGTCTACCGTATGCTTTCAAGTTCTTAGGTTGGCCCGCCGGAATATTGTGTTTGGTGGGAGGAGCAGCCGTGACGTTTTACTCGTACATGCTCCTCTCACTTACTCTCCAACACCACGCTTCACTCGGCCACCGCTACCTTCGGTTCCGGGACATGGCACACCACATCCTCGGTAATTTTATTTTTTTACCGTTCTTATTATTATTCTCTGTATACTACAGAGGGCTAGCTGAAATGGATAGAACTGCATTAAAGTTTGTTCTTGAGAATTTAATTTGAAATTGGTACGCATTTATAGACATACGTGTTCTATATTAATATTGACTTCTACATGACACACCGCTTCAATTATTTGACCCCAAAAAAAAAAATTTATTTCATCCACATTTGAGGGAAACGTATTTTTTTAATCCATATCGTAAAGTAAGGTAATATATGTGGATGAGAAAAGTTTGAATTTTGGGTGGGAATGCAACTTGACACTGTTTAAATATTGTTTTGGTTTATTTTTTCCTGCTGACATACAATATGAACCGTCAAAAATAAGTGCAAAAAAGATAGTATTTTTTAAAAAAAATTGAATAAACTTATGATATACTCACATCAAATTTTGGAATCAACTTTATATATTAGGTATATCTCTCCCTCTTTGTCTTTTACTTTTTAGAACAATTTCATCGGAGTTGTTTATAAAATCATCTCATCAGTCATGATTTATAATTAAAAAAAAAACAGGAGAGATACTGAGAAATTCGCAAATAATAACTTTTTACAAAATTTTACTAGAAGTCCATAAGCTTCTTATATTACAAAAGTGATTCAATTTTATTAAAAACGAAATTTAGGTTTATAACAAAATTATATTAAACTATTCCTTTTTGTTTGAGAATTTCTACAAAGATCAACGGTATAGAAATGGTTAAAATGCTGATATTGAAATTTGGTCAGTTTCAACTAAAGATGTAATCGTGTGTGTCCAAAAAATATATTTGTGTATGCCACAAAAAGTCTTATATAGACAAAGGAGGATCAACTATGTGGGTCTAAGATGAGATCTGCTTTTAGAAGTAGGATAATTAAAAAATTGGATTCCTTATAAAGCTAAAATGAAGTTGGTCTAATATATGTAGATATTAATTCCAATTAGAACATCAATAGCTTAAAGAATATATATCATGTTCATGGTCACGTAAGTTACATTTTGTCATATATAAGAACAAACTTAATCTGACCAAACCAAAGTTATAACCTTTTTTCAGTTCTAAATTAACTTTTTTTGCTTTGGTTATAATAAGTTTTGTTTCCTTATAACAACTCTGATGATAATGAAAGGGCCGAGGTGGGGGAGGTACTACGTGGGACCAATACAAATGTCGGTTTGCTATGGTGTGGTTATCGCCAATGCCCTCTTGGGAGGCCAATGCCTTAAGGCAATGTATCTGGTCATGAAGCCAAACGGTGACATGAAACTCTTTGAGTTTGTGATACTTTTTGGAGGCTTACTCTTGGTCTTGGCTCAAATCCCATCTTTTCATTCTCTACGACACATCAACTTCTTCTCCCTCGTCCTATGCCTTCTCTATAGTGCTTCAGCCGCTGCTGCCTCCATCATCATTGGTATACCAAACCTCTTACTCTAGTTAGTATATATATATATATAGATTGTTTTAACCAGGTAAAAATGGTGATCACTACAAGAAAACTAAGCATTTACTAGGAAACTTTACTAGGAAAATAATTCCTCGTAAAATTACTACGAGTTTACTTCGAGTTTACGAGGAAACCATGTTTCCTCGTAAGGTTCTCGTATACTTACGAGAAAACAGTTTCCTCGTAAAGTCATAGTAACATTACTAGGACTTTACGAGGAAAAAAACGCGGGCATAGCTATTTCCTAGTAAAGCAGTTTCCTCGTAAAGTCCTAGTAATTGCTTACTACGAAATTAAGAGGAATGAGTTTTGTTACTACGAAATTAAGAGGAACTAGATAGAAAATATCGAATTTAAATTTTGTACCTACTTTTCCTAGCAATTTCTTAGTAAATTCTCAGATTCGAAAATTTCTATAAATACCACCATATGTGATTCATTTGAAACACAACAAACAAATAGAAAATACTCAATTCATAACTGAAAGGAGTTCACAGTCAACATAATAGTTTCTTATCAACTCTTCATAGCTTTTCCTCAAAGAAATAGCTTCGGGCTTTTCTTCAGGTAGATAGTTCGAGGAAAGCTATGTGGGGTTGATAAAAATCGTTCCGATGACTGTATACTTCTTTTAGTTTTTTTTTTTAAATTTGTGATTTGGGGTTTATGAAGATGTATAGGTATAAGTTATGGAAGTTGGTTTAAGTTTAGAGTTTAGGTTTAGGGTTTAGGTTTAAGGTTAGGGTTTAGGGAATTTAGATTAGGTGGTTAGTTTAGGGAACTTATATTAGGTTGTTTAGTTTTGAAAATTTGGGGCTTAGGTGTAGAAGAGGTTAGGAGTTTGGTTGTAGAAGAGGTTATAAGTTAAGTAAGTTGTGGTTTGGGGTTTGGGGTTTCGAGTTTAGGGATTTACAAACCCTTTCCTCGTAAAGCCCTAGTAAGAGAAAACGCGGGCATAGTTGTTTCCTCGTAAAGTCCTAGTAATAACATTACTAGGACTTTACGAGGAAAAAAACGCGGGCATAGCTATTTCCTAGTAAAGCAGTTTCCTCGTAAAGTCCTAGTAATGGTATTACTAGGACTTTACGAGGAAATAAAAACACGGGCATAGCTATTTCCTCGTAAAGGCCTAGTAATGTTACTAGGGCCTTACGAGGAAACAAAATTCCTTATATAAACTCGAGCAATCCGATTTCTCATTTGTAGTAAGCTTCTCTCTGAATTCTCTTAAGGTTCTCTCTATTTCCTACTTAGGTGGTTAGATTAGAGAATTTAGATTAGGTGGTTAGATTAGGGAATTTAGATTAGGTGGTTAGTTTAGGGAATTTAGATTAGGTGGTTAGATTAGGGAATTTAGATTAGGTGGTTAGTTTAGGGAATTTAGATTAGGTTGATTTAATTTTTTAACTGTTTTTTTTAAATGATACTAGTATATTAATGATACTAGTTGTCGAGCCGGGATGACGACTTCGTTCGTCAATTTAACGAGCAACATCCGTAGTTTAGTTTTTTTTTCTCTTTAATTGTATATGAATTTAAAACTTAAATATTTAGTTATTTATAAAATATTTTGTTATTTCTTTTTTATTTTTAATTTGGATTCTTTAATTTTTTTTAAATATATTATTTATATTTATTTTAATTATTTTTTTTAATAGGAAAAAATATTTCAAAGCAAATTCCTAGTAAAGCATTACTAGGAAATTACGAGGAAAGTGGAAAAACATTTCGAAGTAAATTCCTAGTAAAGCATTACTAGGAAATTACGAGGAAAGTGGTTACTAGGAAATTACGAGGAAAGTGGTTACTAGGAAATTACGAGGAAAGTGGTTACTAGGAAATTATGAGGAAAGTGGTTACTACGACTTTACGAGGAAAAAGGCTTTACGATGAACGTGTTTCGACGAAACGCGTTTCCTCGTAAATTCCTAGTAAAAGGCCATTTACTAGGAACTAACGAGGAAAACCTGCCCTAGTAATGGACGAGTTTTTTTGTAGTGGATTAAATCAAACATATCTTTTATATAGAAGAATATCCTAAGATAGATTTAATTTTTTTTGTCACAAAATATATATTAAAGAGAAAAATGATTACAACAAACTTATTAAAAAGTGTTAATATACATTTATACTTTTTGGGTTAACTAATTTAAACTTAGGGTTTAGAATTATGAGATGGATTTAGAGGTGAGGTTTAAAAGCTAAAAAAATATATTTAAATTTTCAAAAGAAAAATCTATTTTGATTATTTTGTTTTTTGAAATCTATTTTTTAACGAAAAAAATTTAAAAATGCCTATCTGAGAATTTAACTTTTAAAATACTAGGAGGTAAATCAAATGGACCTGAGAAGGATTATGCAATAGTTGGTGACAAGGAAACTAAAGTGTTTGGGATCTTTAATGCTATGGCTATCATTGCCACTACATACGGAAACGGCATTATACCTGAAATTCAGGTTTGGTATATGAACTAGTCTTGTCACATACTAATTGATATATGAATTAATCTTCATTATGCATGCAGGCAACGTTGGCTGCACCAGTGAAAGGAAAAATGTTCAAAGGATTGTGCATGTGTTACATAGTAGTGATAGCTACATTCTTTGTTGTAGCCATCTCAGGATACTGGGCGTTTGGTATTAAGGCCAATGGACTCATCTTCACCAACTTTTTAGATCCTGAGACAAACCATTACTTAGTTCCTAGCTGGTTTATTTTTCTCATTAATCTCTTCACCGTCCTGCAACTCTCGGCCGTTGCTGTGGTAAGTACATCTATTACATCTTGTTAAATCTTTAAGGTCTAAGAATATCTTCGACTCATCTCTGATTATATAATACTCCCTCTGTTCTATAATGATAGATGTTTTAAACTTTTCACAAATATTAAAAAACTCATTAAATTATTATTATAAATGCATTGGTTTTTTTGTAACTATCAATTTCTAATAATTTTTAACCAATAAGAATTCAATAAATTTAGTTAATTTTCTTAAAGTTTACAATTTCTACATAAAAACATAAAAATCTATCTTTGTGAAACAATTTTTTTTCCTAAAACATATTTTATTGAAACTGAGGGAATAGCATTTAGAGATAAATATATTCTAATCAACTTCTGTTTTTTTTTTTTTGCTTTATATGGAGGATAAAAATTAATATTTTTTTGTGTTTTTACTCTAAATATAGAAGAAATGTTATTTAAAAATATAGTAAACCATTACTTCTGAGAAAAATAGCAAAATATTGATATTATCTAAATCATTTCACACTAATATTGAGCTATGCAGGTGTACCTACAACCTATAAACGATATCTTGGAAAGTGCACTCAGCGATCCAACTAAGAAAGAGTTCTCTATCCGCAATGTCATCCCAAGACTAGCCGCACGTTCACTCTTCGTCGTGGTGGCTACAGTCTTTGCAGCAATGCTTCCATTTTTTGGAGATATAAACTCGTTGCTAGGTGCTTTTGGTTTCATGCCTCTGGACTTTGTTCTGCCCGTGGTGTTCTTCAACTTCACGTTCAAGCCGTCTAAAAGAAGTTTCGTGTTTTGGATCAACACTGTAATCGCCGTGGTGTTTTCTTGCTTAGGGGTGATTGCTATGGTTGCTGCGGCTAGGCAGATTGTGATCGATGCTAAAACGTATAAACTGTTTGCGGATGTATAAAAACATGCAAAGCAAAGTGAGATTCGTTAAAAGTATAAACCTTATCAACTTTGTTTAATATACATGCTTATATAACAAATTATTATTTCATTCTTTACTATAGAGGCATACAAATAAGTTTGAGCATTTGTAGCTGAATCCAAAATTTTAAACGAAAAATATATTAAATATATAATAGGGAAATTATTTTAAATGCTATTTTAAAGTTGTTGTCACAAAATAGTATTAAAAAGGACTGAAATATTTTTTTATTTAAGTTTATATTAGTTAACTAAGAGATATAAACATAATTTACATTTTTTAATAAAACTTATTTTGGTTATTTTTTTCTTGTTTATTCTTTTTAACAATTTTCTTTTAGAACTATCTTAAAGTATTTTTTAATATTTATAATATATCCAAATGGATTTATAGAATAATTTTGGGTTATAAATATTATCTTAAGCAAATCCGAATTTAAAATGGTAGTCTATTTAAACAAAAAAAACTTGAAAAATCTGAAAACTCAAAAAATTGATCTGAATTTATAATGTAAACCTAAATAAATAACTAAAATTTCATATTTATTTTAATATTTTTGTATAAACTTATTTTTCATTAAGGGTCACCAATCCGGGTGGGGGCGATGTTTATTTTAATCCGAGGAATTAAAATATCGGTTTAATCAGTTTAACCGAGAAATACTTGGTTCAGGTGATAGTCTCTCGTCTTCAAGCTTTTTACAACACAGTTCCTAGCGGCTTTAACCAAATAGGGTTTAAGCTCTTCCACAATGGCGACGACCTTGAATCGAATCCTGAAGCAGAAATGTAGATCAGTCTCTGCTCTCTCGCTTCGGAACCATCCTCAAGGACTCTTCAACTCCACTCGCTACGAGAATCATGAATCTCTCCCTTCGCAAATACCAGCTCTTCGATCAACCAGTCGCTCGTTCCTCGACTTCTATCAGGTACTTTGAGGAATGATTCAGTTTCGAGTATCGTAGAGACGTTGACTATTAGGTCTCAATGTTGTTTTGGCTTTGTGCAGTTTGGGAACAAGAAAGCAATCGAGGACGAACGTGCTCGACTGTAAGCAAGCTTCCTCCTTTTGATTCAAATTCGATTACTTTTAGGGTTTAGCTCGGATCTAGGTTTAGCATTGAGTTTTAATTATGATGTGGTTTAGGGCAGTAATGATGAGATGAATCGGGGATACTTTGCTGATATGAAAGAGTTCAAGGAACATGGTGGTAAGGTATAATGATGCTACTTATGTCTCTTATTACTTTAGCTATGCAATGTTTAGATGCTATAGGTAGAACTCTATGGTCCTTTGTTGATTATCTGTTGTTTGATGTTTTTGCAGATTGCTGCTGCTAGCAAGGCTTTAATTCCTGCTGCGTCGGCCATGAAGTTTCCGGTGTTAGCAGTGACTTTCTCTAATGGAAAAAGCATGAAGCTGCCTATTACTTCCAACAGCAATGAGGTTGATAAAGAGAGTTTGGCTGTTCCTAAAGTGACGTTGGTGTGTCTGTCTTTCCGAGCTAGCTCTCAGGTACAAATGCTTCCACCTTGTTGTATGATTTAATGGAACTAAGAAAGTTTTTTGGTTAGGAGTTTTGAGGAGATTTGTAACGTTAACGGAAGTGTTGCTTGGAAGTAATAGTTGCATTGCATGATACAGTGTTGTTAAGTGATGAAGGACTCGTTAATAAGTATGACCTTATATATACAGCTTGTCTAATTCTGGTTTTATCTGACAGGAAATGATCAGCTCGTGGAGCAAACCATTTGTTGAATCGTTTGGCGATAGGAAAGATCTTCAGTTGTTTGAGGTACTGATCCATAATCTTTTTCTGCTATTAATACTTGGACCATAACTCAGAATATGCGCAAGTGTTTTTCTTTCGGCAGCTGTATCTTTTCCAATTTCTTCAGGAAAACTTGTTTGCTTGCAATTACAGGTTTCATTTATAGACAAATGGCTGCTGGGTTTAGCTCCCATAAGGAAACTACTACTCCGAGTCTTGCAAAAACCGGACAACAGTGAAAACAGTGTTCTCCAGAGGCAGGTTGTTTACTCATTTGGGGACCATTATCACTTCCGAAAACAAATGAAAGTTCTGAACCTTCTCACCGGGTACACAAAGTCTCTATTTCACCAAGTTAAGAAGAAATAATAGATTCAGTTACTTAACAAAAGTTCTCTTTTGCACATTCTTATTTATCTTGCAGGTATATTGTCCTACTCGACAAAGTGGGGAGAATAAGATGGCAAGGTTTTGGAAAAGCAACTCCAGAGGAAGTATCTCAACTTCTCTCTTGCACCTCACTTCTCATGAAAGATCAATGAGAGGTAACAAAACTGATCTCTCTCTTAAGCCATTCGAATCATAAGACTAAGGATAATAGCGTAAGCACTTGGTTTAGTATCACTTATACAACCTTCCATGGAATGTGTCATAGTGAAGAGGTAGAAAAGTTTCTTTGAGCAGCATCGTTTTAAGCACCTTCCTGATATGGTTTCGTGAACATGTCCACAGATCATTGCCTAAACCAGAGACCATTGCATTGCTCCTCCTTGACTCACTCTTATGAAGGATGTGTAACAATTAAACTTGAGAAGGGCTCACAGAAGACAATAAACTCTCTCTCTTATCTTTCGGTTTGTTTTCTACTTTGATTGAATTGGTGTTTAAATTGTTATCGCCACATTCAGAGGCAATAGAGAAACCTGTCTAAAGAGATCAAATGCTCACTCTTCACATGAGATCGTAATGGTCTAAATCTTTGTCTTATACAATTTGGAGGTTAAGTGAAATAAAAAGAACAAAGACAAATATCTACTAGCTCTTCCTGTACGCTATGTTTCTTTTTGTTGCTAAAGTTGAAAATAACACACTACTATTTTTTACTTGAAAACAAATTAATAAAGCTTTATTTCCATAATTAGTAAATCAATCACTGTCATTAGAATATCAGAACGTTCACTTGGCAGCTTTATCTCTCTCTCTCTCTCGTCGGAAGAGAAGTTCGAACTCGAGAAATGACGGTGGTTTCTCCTACAGGAGCCATCATCGCTGCCGTGCTTATACACGCTGCGACAACCATGGTTTACGGCTACCACGCTGTTCTCAAGCTAGAGAGATTGATTCCGCCGAACCATGAGCTTAGTCTTGCTGAGCTCAGAGCTTTTGATTCAGCTCGCCATGGAAGGTTACTTCAGTCTCCCGTCGGCGGTGTCGTTGATTTTCCGGTTTATGGAGTTGCCGATCCGTTTCTCGTTGGGTACTACTACTGTTGCTTGTGCACTTTTAGATTACGATTTTAATTTTTTTAATTATCTTATATCCAAAAAAAAAATCACTTTTTGGAATTCACAGTACAGTCTCCGGACCAAACTGAATCGCATGAATTTATTTGTATCTGGTTAGGCTGAGCAATGCGATTCGGTTCTGTCTTAAAAGATTTTTCATCATAATGTGATTGATTATAAATAAATGAACTTTATTATGGCTTGTTATGGAGACTAAGTTAGCGGCATTCTACAATATGGCCTCATCTTGTGTTATCAGATTAGAATTAAGGAATGTCTTTGTAATTCTGTTTCTTGACTCTTGATTTATACTTGCTGATGTTTTGCTTTCATGACAGACTTTACTATACAAAGGTTAAACTTGGGACACCTCCACGAGAGTTCCATGTGCAGATTGACACGGGGAGTGATGTTTTGTGGGTCGCCTGCACTTCCTGCAACGGCTGCCCCAAGACTAGTGAACTCCAAGTATACTTCTTTATGATTTTCCTCACTAGAATTGTCTTAGTTTTATCTTTGTGACAAGGTACATCTATATATAGTCACTTGTTTTTAACTTCCCTTTTTTTGGTTTCCAGATTCAGCTAAGTTTCTTTGATCCTGGATCCTCATCCTCAGCTTCAATGCTTTCATGTTCAGATAAGAGATGTTACTCGAATTTCGAGTCAGAATCTGGTTGTTCTCCTAACAACCTCTGTTCCTATTCGTTTAAGTATGGTGATGAAAGTGGCACTTCTGGTTACTACATCTCAGATTTTATGTCCTTTGACACTGTTATTACCAGTACCTTGGCTATAAATTCCTCTGCTCCCTTTGTATTCGGGTAAGCTAGCAGCAAGAATATGTTCTTTGAGAATATGGTATTTTGTCTCATCTTTTTTATCTGGCATCTGATGATCCCCTTTCGATATTGATGATTCCTTAATAGTATATGGAGCATTGCCTTCTCTAAAAACTTATTCAACTGATATGTGTATAAAACTACATTCATTAGTTTTCATGATATGTGATGCTTTTCTTCAATATTGACAAACAGGTGTAGCAATTTACAAACCGGAGATTTACAGAGGCCCAAGAGAGCAGTTGATGGAATCTTTGGGTTAGGCCAGGGGAGTTTATCTGTAATTTCACAGCTTGCTACACAAGGACTCGCACCACGAGTATTCTCGCATTGTCTGAAGGGAGATAAAAGCGGTGGAGGTATAATGGTTCTAGGTCAAATCAAGAGACCAGATACTGTCTATACTCCTCTTGTTCCATCACAGTGAGTTCTCAATCCTATTTGTTATATCGTCTGTGAATAAAAACACCGGTTAAATCCACAAGGTACTTCCTATCATGACGAAGCAGACTTCCTGTGTTAGGATATAATTCCCTGAGTTTGTTTCCATAAGACCAGGAGGTAGATTAAGGGTTTAAGTGATGATTATGAAAGTCGTTGCACTACACAGATATAAAATGTGCAATTTTGCTATCCCATTCTGGCGTAGGAACCTTTGATTCAGAATAGCTGAACCTACGAAGAGAAGATGATGTTTGTTTAGCTTGGAATAGGAAAACTAGAATATATATAACCCCACGTCTTGATTCAGATAATATGCTGCAAAAACATTTCAGGCTACATTATAATGTGAACCTGCAGAGCATTGCTGTGAACAATCAGATATTACCGATTGATCCATCTGTTTTCACAATAGACACTGGTGATGGGACGATAATTGATACAGGGACGACTCTTGCTTATCTTCCCGAGGAAGCTTATAGTCCATTTGTCCAAGCTGTGAGTGTGTTTTTCTTCCTTAGTTCATCTCCAGGTTTTCCAGTCACCAAATCGTTTATATATGCATTATTCAATCTAGTTTTTGCTATTGTTGAAGTATCTGTGTTGATGACACCGTACAAGAAAGAATATTCATAAACCGTTCAACCTGCAGATTTCAAGTGCTGTTTCACAGTATGGGCGTCCCATTACTTATGAGAGTTACCAGTGCTTTGATATCACATCCGGGTAAAGTTCCTCTAATGTGATGTTATCTCTCAAAATGTTTGATTGCTAAAAAAATATTTGAATCCATGTTGCAGTGCAGTTGATATCTTTCCCGAAGTTAGTTTGAGCTTCGCTGGTGGTGCATCAATGGTCTTGACCCCCCGTGACTATCTTCAGATGTTTTCTAGTGTAAGCATATATTCATACACTACTTCGTAAGCCGTCTTGTATTGTGGCAGTGATAAGCTTTGAAAAAGTTTTAGCTGCTCAACTCTTAGCTACAGGTCTACTGTATCTAGACTAGGACTGAATCAAGCAGGTTAGAGCTGTTAAGAGTTTGTGAGACTTGAGTGAGAGCCACTAGTGAGGGCTATAAGCGAAACTCAAATGAGCACCTGAGTAAAAATGGGAAAATCTAGGCTTTGGGATGGTCATGATTGAATATTTAGCAGATGTAATGAGTTCTATAACATTCACTTACGCTATCAAGTTTCTCATGTACTCATCTTCAGCTCTTAGCTATCAAACAAAAAAAGTTTGATACATTTTTGTTTGTTTATCTCGTTTTCTATCTAACAGTCAGGAAGTTCAATATGGTGCATTGGTTTCCAGAGATCACCACGTGGTCGTATAACGATTCTTGGCGGTAAAGACTCGTTATTCTTTTAGTAACTCGATCAAGTGAAACTGAAACAGTACAACTATTTTGTCTCAAATGGGTTCCTCCTGGCTGGTTTGCTATGCAGATTTGGTTCTTAAAGACAAAGTGGTAGTCTACGATCTTGTTCGCCAACGGATTGGATGGGCAGAATACGACTGTGAGTGTGTTTGATTTACATATCCCAACCATACATTATGAGAGTATAATGGAGAGATAATGAGAATCACAAGAGTTTGATTACGTTACAGGTTCTCTGGAGGTGAACGTTTCAGCAACAGGAGGAGTAAGAAGCAGAGACGTAATAAACACAGGACAGTGGAGAGAAAACAGCAGCTCAAAGAATGGTTATTATTATTATTACTTGTTCTTGTTACAAGTAACTTTTCTTCTCCATGTTCTGCTCTCTTGGAACTTTTATTTCTTGTAGCTTTCTGGCATTCACTGCCACATAGAGGTCTTTAACTTTTTTTCCTGAAAAACTAAGAGGTCTTATTGTTGTAATATTATCATATATGTATCACTAATTAATTCTTTCTTACGAGTTAGGAAACTTCCACCGTCAGTCACAGCTATTATTGTTTACGTTTTTAACAAAATTAGTTTTTACAAGTTATTCCTCTGTCAACTACTCCTCTTCTCTAATAATCCAAAATATATTTGAATAATAAATAAAAATCTGTTACAGAGAAGATGATGTTTGCGATGTGAAGTATGTAATTACTTCTGTACATAAACAATAGACAAATATTCAAGAATAGTGTTAAAAAAATTTCGTCAGAAAAATAATATCTATAAAAATGACTAATTTTTTTTATTAAAAAGTATAAATATATATTTATATTCCTATGATTAATTAATTTAGATTTAGTGTGTATAATTATAGAATATAATTTTGGGCCGAATTTAAATTTTTTACAAATACAGAATAAATATTTAAAATTTTAAAATAGAAAAAAATATTTTAATTTTTTTTTGATAACTCAACAAAAAGTTTTAAAATAAATTTTGAGAGAATTGTTCTAAACAATAACGTACATTATATATTTTGCTATTATAGAGGACGGCAAGCATAGTGTATTAAAAAAATAATGTATTAACACACCTAATATATACAACTTAGAGTCAAGATCTAGTCAAAAATTGAAATAATCAAAGCTGATTAACACACTAAACTCTAGATCCAAAACTAAATTTCACGTGAACAATTCATAGTTGAGTTTTATAATTTTTAAAATCAAATCCACATAATAATAATTGAGTAAAAGCGAATATGACACACTAACGAAATACATCAATTAATAATACCTACCTTCATCATCCACATGCTCTTTAAATATCACTGCATTGTTATCTTTAGTAGCGTGTGACAGACAGATCCACGCGTTTCCATACTCTGATTCGTTTCCTTCCTCCACCGACAAACAATGGCGAACGGAGCGGCCGTTAGATTGGATCTGGACGGCAAACCGATTAAGCCGATCACGATTTGCATGATTGGCGCCGGCGGTTTCATCGGCTCTCACCTCTGCGAGAAGCTCTTGAACGAGACTCCACACAAGGTGCTCGCGCTCGACGTGTACAACGATAAGATCAAGCACTTGCTCGAGCCTGATACTTCTGAGTGGGCCGAGAGGATCCAGTTTCATCGTATCAATATCAAGCATGATTCTAGGCTCGAGGGACTCGTCAAGATGGCAGATCTGGTAAATATCTATTCTCTCTCCGTAATGCTGATTGTGAAAAGCTGTTAGTGCGTTTTGATGATTACACGTTTAGATCTGAGAATTTCGAATTGAGTTGCTGTCATGGTATCGATGCGTTTGTGAATGTGTTTGTTTGTTTTTTGCGTTGCAGACGATTAATCTCGCTGCGATCTGTACACCAGCGGATTACAATACGCGTCCTCTTGACACTATCTACAGCAATTTCATCGATGCTCTCCCTGTGGTATGTGTGTTTTCCTTTGGTGTGCTCGTCCATGTTTGCAGGTTTTGAGGAGTATTAGTTGTGACGTTGAGTGTTTGTTCAATGTAGGTTAAGTACTGCTCAGAGAATAACAAGCGTCTTATTCACTTCTCTACTTGTGAAGTGTATGGGAAAACCATTGGTAGCTTTCTTCCAAAGGATCATCCTCTTCGTCAGGTCTGACTTTTCTTCACTCTGATCATGTCATTTTGTCTTAAGCATCACCTTCTGCTGAATGTATCAAGCGGATCAAGAATCTATATATTATCTGTACAGTTGCACACTCACTGAAGATGGATTCAGAAATCTATTGTTGTTCTTGTTTATACTTCTTATTCAAGTTCAGAGTGTAAAGTAAACTAGTTCTAAGCCTATCACTATCCCCTTTTAGTAGTTTATGTAAATGTAGTTTCTTTTCCTGCAATTATCTGACTATGGTTTAGTTTTCTTATGTGGAAGTATAGATTAGTTCTTATTACTGCTTTTACCTCTGTATTTTTATTTCTTCACAAATGATGCTCGTCTTGATTTTTTCAGGATCCTGATTTTTATGTACTCAAAGAAGATACATCTCCTTGCATTTTTGGTTCTATTGAGAAGCAGAGGTGGTCATATGCCTGTGCTAAGCAACTGATTGAGAGGCTTGTCTATGGTACGCAGTTCTTTCTATTATGATAAGCAAATGCAGTATACCTAGAGGCAAAAAAAGGATCTCATTTTCTTTTGTTTGTGGTTGCAGCTGAGGGTGCTGAGAATGGACTTGAGTTCACCATTGTGAGACCGTTTAACTGGATTGGACCTAGGATGGATTTCATCCCTGGCATTGATGGTCCTAGCGAGGGTGTCCCTCGTGTCCTAGCCTGCTTCAGCAACGTAAGTTACAGGCTCACTCCGATAACCCTGCTTCTTTTATTGGCTGCTGCTTAACTGTTTTTAATTAATGGGTGTATTTTCAGAACCTTCTGAGGCGCGAGCCTCTCAAGCTTGTGGATGGTGGAGAATCACAGAGAACCTTCATCTACATCAAAGATGCCATTGAAGCTGTCCTCTTGATGATTGTGAGTTTCATTCATTGTTTCTCCCTGTTAGCATCTCGTTGCTGCTCTGTTATCAAAGAAGTTGCATCTGAATTTCTTGTTGAACAGGAAAACCCAGAGAGAGCCAATGGGCATATCTTCAATGTAGGAAACCCAAACAATGAAGTGACAGTAAGGCAGCTTGCGGAAATGATGACTAAGGTGAGAAAACTTGTTCACATATACTAATCTGATTGATTTTCGATACTCAAAAGCTGGCAAAAACAAAAATGGACAGGTCTACTCAAAAGTGAGTGGAGAGACAGCTATAGAGAGTCCAACTATAGACGTGAGCTCCAAAGAATTCTATGGAGAAGGTTATGATGACAGCGACAAGAGAATCCCAGACATGACCATCATCAACCGTCAACTTGGTAAGATCTCCTCTTTGTTTTTGATTGACTGGCTTTTGTCTCTTCAAACATAACCAAAACAAAACTGTTTTCTAATAATTAGGATGGAACCCGAAGACATCTCTTTGGGACTTGCTGGAGTCGACCTTAACATACCAGCACAGGACCTATGCTGAAGCTGTGAAGAAGGCCACTTCAAAACCAGTCGCATCTTAAAAAAAGGTCATCATCAATCATCACCTCGAACCATTTGGCGGCTACTATTTATTTCCTTTTTGCTTTAATTCACACAGTATTCCCCTTACTATATAGGCCACTCACTACTCTAAGCGAATGATATTATATATCATGGTGGTTGGTTCTGGATTGCGTTTTATTGTGATATAGTATTACTACTGTTAATGTTTTTGAGTTCGTCGTTGAAGCTTTATATCTTTGTATTTGTCCGAGAAAAAAAAAAAAAAAAGAAGAGAGTATGGTGTTTTAATATTAACATATGTTACATCTCTCGTGCATTCCCAAGTTTGGCATGGCAACTTCAATGCAGGTGCTAAGGGAGGTGCTAAAGGAGGTGCTTACGGTGGGGCCCACTTAAAAGGTAAAAACCAGTTGCTTAGAGCATGTCCATCAAGGGGCTCTTAAGGGGTTCTTAACCCAAAAAGGTGGTGGGTTCCACCACTTTTTTTAAGAACCCGTCTCTAAAAACCCTTAATTTAGAACCGTGGACCCCACTGTCACGTGGCGGTCCACGATTGGTTTATTTTTTTTTTAATTTTTTTTTTTTAAAATCAGAAAAAGTAAAAAAAAAAAAAAATTAAGAACCCCATAGAGGTTCTTATGGATGAAGATGGTAAGAAGCCAAAATAAGCACCGATTTAAGTGTGTTGCTTGCACTGTTTGCGGGTCCCACTGACACGTGGCGGTCCGCAATTCGTTTGTTTTTTTTTTTTTTTAAATTAAAAAAAAAAAAACAAATAATCACCCCCATATTAGAGCTTCTGCGTTAATGATGGTAAGAGACAAGAAAAGAGCACACCAAACATACGTGGCTTTAACCCCTAACAGTCCTTAAAGTCTTCCTTAATTTTCTCAAAGCCTATTTATGGTCACTTTCTTTTAAAGCCTATTAGTTATGGCTAATGACAGCCATTAAAACCACACAAATTACAGTTCTAAAAGCCTAAAGCTATTACGAATCGGAGCCTATAAAAGCCCAATTCTGATCTAGTTTACCAATAGAACCCAATATCAAACCACACCCAAGTTGAGGATAACATGGCCATACTTGATTGGCTCAAATAATAGGCTGAGGTGCATCGAATAAGGCCAAGGAGAGAGTTCACAAAGTAGACGCATCAATTATATGAAATATTAATATATATTTTTAAGCAATCAAATGGGTATCCTATGCTGAAGCATTTGTACGTATTTAGAGAACATGTAGCATTGAAGAATGATGTGACACATTGCAATTTATTCTGGATAAAGCTTCTTTAAACTTTAAACTAATACACCATATGATCTCTAGTGTTCAATTTTTCTTCTCATTAACGAAATTTACAAATGACATTAATTCTGCAAACATGTTTACAAGTTAATTTATAACTAACGAATGGTCTTGCAGTTCTGATTTCTGAAAGGCTTAGTACATGGACATTTCGCAGAATATACTCCTTTTTTCTCTCTCTCTCTGCCTATCACTTTCTAGATCCAAAATTTAATATTATTCCCTTTTAGAAGGTAAATAACCTCGCATTCAGATAAAGAGAAGACATACATTCATGTGACCATGTCTAAGGTTCTCGAGCCCCTAGAAGAAGCAAAAGTAGAAGAACAGAAACCCATAAACCAAGAAGAAGAAGAAGTGTCGTTAGGATCTTTATGTACACCAACGTCAAGTGAACACAAGATTCCTGAGGTGGAGACTTGTCCTCCTGCGCCAAGAAAGCGACCCCGTGAGATTCCTCTGACAAAGAAGCAAAGATTGTCCAAAGATCTTCGGTTCTTTGAAGCCACCGACGTGGGGAGCCACGAGGTAGAGACTTTCTTTGTTCATAACCCTAACCATGTCCGTAAGAAACGGAGGAGGAGTAATAGCGCTTGATGAATCTTTGATATGAATCTGTTGTACACTTGTTTCTTCTTTGCGTAGACATCATTTTATTTTCGATCACTTTTGTATTACCACCTATATAACTTTAACTCCGTTTGTGTACAGAACGTTTTGTATATATCGACCTTGTTTTATGTCTCTTATTACAGTTTGATTCTCCTAGTCTCAAAATATTGTAAGGATTTTTGTTTCTAAGAGTTAGCAATAAAAAAAAAATGTAAGAATATATAGTAGGTGAATTATGATATTAATCGAATCTTAAGTGCTAGAGTAATTTAAAATAGAAATAAATCGTGTTGGACCTTTTGGGCTTAAGGACTGACTTGATATACTTAGGCCCATGCCCATTTTACTCTGTTTTGCTAACAGAGCTGAAAAAGAGCGGAACAAGCATCCTGCCAAGTGGCAAGCTTCTTTGTTTAACTTCTTGATTCGCCGCCAGAAGTTAACTTCTCTGGCTTAATGTGTGTTTGTGATATCTTTAAGTCAAAATCTACAAAAGCTAATAGCTAAGCTTGTAAGTATGGCTTCATATGAATTCTCTCAAGGTACTAAAGCACTTATGATACCTTAGGCCAGAGAAGTTGACTTGTTTTAAGTTTACATTTTAATGCAAGAGTCTCTGAACCGTGTCTTCTGCAAACATATTGCTTGCAAAATGGAAAAACAACATAAGATAACATTATGTAAAAATAGACCTAACTTCAAAGTAAACCACTTAGAAACAGTCACTATCTCCTACTTTTGTATACCCATCTCTTCCTTACTGCAGTGATTACCCATTTCTTAGACCAAAAACTTAACACAGATTTTGTCTATTTAAACCTCCCATCAAATGTTCGTTTGATCGAGCTCAAAGTGTCACATCTTCTGCAGAGAGATTATAAATTTATTGCCATCGTCAAGCAAAATACATTAGTGCAAACAAGATAAAAATGTTATTGCTCATAAGAAGACAACAAAGAAACAGTAACAACATAAGCATATACCAAGAGAAACATATTGCCAAAGATTCCGAAATTGCCCGGTCAGAGAGATAGAAACTAGTTTGGTTACCATTGACCAAGAAGACCTACGTTGGTCCACCTTCTAGATCTCTCCTCTCGTCCGAGTTCATCATATTCATCTAGTAGCTGTCGGTGACCCCTTAAAAAAAAGATGACATACCAGAAGATTAGAAGAAGACATAATCATAATCATCATTAAACGACTAACCGGAAGATCTTTGTCTTGAGATATTGCCTGCTCTTGTTGTTAGTCATGCTTTTGAGAGGTGAGGGATGACGATTGTGAAAGGTATATGCAGAAGTGGTTAACTTATATATAGAAAGTGCATGTGCAAAGAGTAAGTAAAACTTGAAAAAGAGTTAGTGCAAAGTGATGACACATGCTTTTTTTTTGTACTATAAAGTATGCTTCTGTCATACGTACAATCAACTCAACAACAAGAATAAACATAGTTGTACGATCATATAACATATTATATCAATATATATATGCATAGTTCATGGTGGAAGAAGGTGAAGGAGGAAGGATCTTCCAAGGGATATCCGTCGACCATACTGCATTGCTCAGCATGCAATGACCTACTTTTTTTTTTGTTACTTTAGACTTTTCTTTCCCATTACCTTTACTCTTTTTCTGCATCACTTATCAATACCTATGTTTTTACAAACACAAACAAGATCGTACCTAGTGCTACAAGCGTTTTTATTTTACTGGATCTTACTAGTTTGTCACAATTATTAGTGGTGATTGTTAGGTAAACACACGACTCATGAACCAAGAGCGCCGAGCCATTGTATATAAAGATTTAGACATGTGGTTTAAGGACGGAAGTTATTTCTAGACACAACCAGATGAAACATTCGTTTATAATGGTTTCCAAATTACTGATCTTTTATAAATAAAACTAATTTTAAAATGTTTATCAGTTTCGAAAAAGCATTGTGGTTTTCTCTTAGGCACTGTAAAACTAAAACACACACAATTTGGTTTCTGCTAATCTTTATTTCTTTTACACATTTTGGGCAAGGAATAAAGGCTTGCCGACAATGCAAAGGGGGCGTAAAAACACAACGATGTAAAGTTAGTGGAACTGTACTACATGAAACTGTAATGTTTACATGTACATCACAATGTTGATAGTTACAAACATCCAAAGTTATAACGACAACATTACAAGAAGAAGCAAAGAATTATAAAAATGAAAATAAAGAATAAACAAGCAAAAAGTAAGAATCTTCCAGCTTCCAAGATTTCTTGATTTATTCACAAGTAATCCCAAATAATTTAAGAATTTAAGATGAATAGATTTTTGGGACTAATCCTTACACAAAGGCAAAGAATCTAACTATCCATGTTTAGCTCCCTTATATATAATCATATGTAATAAACCATAGCATAACAATCAAATTAACCTTTACTCTAACAATGGTTCCTCCAAACCCACCACCTAAACGAACACAACCACATTCACAAGCCCTGCCTGGTAGAGGTATGAACCCTGTCATATGCATCATCATCGCCCTCATCCTTTTAGGACTCCTTGTGGGCCTCGCCATACTGATCACATACCTCACCCTCAGGCCAAAGCGACTAGTCTACACGGTAGAAGCCGCATCGGTCCAAGACTTTGCCATTGCCAAGGACGATCACATTAGCGCCAAGTTCAATTATGTGATCAAATCATACAACCCTGAGAAACATGTAACCGTGAGATACCACTCCATGCGCATCTCCACGGCTCACCATAACCAGTCCGTGGCTCACAAGGAGATCTCTGCCTTCAAGCAACGTCCAAAGAATGAGACTAGTATTGAGACGCAGCTTGTGTCGCACAACGTGGCATTGTCCAAGTTTAATGCAAAGGACTTGAGGGCTGAAACGACCAAAGGGGTGGTTGAAATGGAAGTTTATGTAACGGCTAGAGTGAGCTACAAGACATGGATTTTTAGGTCAAGGAGACGTACGTTGAAGGCTGTGTGTACGCCTGTAATGATCAACGTTACATCGAGCTCGTTGAATGGTTTCCAGAGAGTTTTATGCCGAACTCGTCTTTAGTTTGGTTTATATATCCACTTGAATTTATTTAATTTGTGCGTGTATCAAATTTGCTATGTGTCCTTGATTGATTGTGTGTGTTACTTTTTGTTTTTCTTCTTTGTTATTTGTTATTGTGTGCACTTGTTCCATTAGTCTTATCATTTCATTAGTATTCTTTCTTTCTATTTTTTCTTTAAAATGTTTAACATTGTAGTATATTTGTTGGAAATGGTTTTTAAATTGTAATAAAACTGAAGATTCTGATCAACAATATATTTAGTATGTATATACAATTCTCAAGTGTTTCAAAAAAAAAAAGTATATACAATTCTCAACATAGAAGAAGAAATCTCACAAAGTAAATTTGCTAACAAATTCTATAACAATGTATAATTCACATATATCTAGACGCACACTATGGTCATTTATATACGTGAATTATACATATTATAAGTTTTATTTTAAATCATCTATGTGCAATTCTGTATTAATGAATTGAACCGTGGAGTATGACAATTTGAATATCTTTAAGATGTTAATGATATAATGCAAAATGTTCAAATATCACAGGGTATTTTGATTGGAAAGCAAAACAAAGGTTTCATTAATCATTAGGGAAAGAAAGATACATTACAAAAAACGTCTTACAAGCAGTGATAACATTTGCATTTATTTTCACTAGTTGTGAGACATATTTTTATCTGCGACCATCCTTCACCACTTCCATGTGACTAGTATATATTGCTCAAACATTGTTAGGTGTGTTCTCAGGCGGCGTGGCAGCAGAACGGACGCGACGGCCACCCTCAGACTTAGAGTTCTCAGCAAACCGGAGACTTCCTTGGTGCATGTTCTTCTGCTTCTCCTGCTCATTCCACTCGGAAGCATAATAATGCTCCTCCGTACCTTTAACCGGATCCTTAGACGGAGGCAAGAACATGCTTCCCCATTGAGGAAAGTGTACCAACGTCACAGGCAACGTGCAAGCAACTATCATCACTCCCATCCATGTCAACCCTTGTTCGGTTGTGAACTTTGAGGTCGAGAAAAAGATGAGCTGAGTCAGCCCTGACCCAAAGTTTCCTCCAGCCCCGGTTAAACCCGAGATGATTCCAAGGGCTCGCCGAGAGACAAAAGGAACGATTGCAAATGTGGCTCCACAAGCGGCTTGTGCTCCTAATGAGAAGAGGATCATGGCTACAATAGCTGTGACTAGGGTGTTTGCGCGGCCTAGCCACACGCAGAAGAGACCACCGGCTGTCTGAATGATCCATAATGCCCATAACCTTCCTCTCATACCAAAGTAAGTGGCTGCAATGTCGGATGCATAGCCTCCTGCTGGACGTGCAAAGAAGTTGGCCATTCCGAAAGATGCTGCTATGATTCCTGCTGTGTGGAGCTTCAAATGAAACCTGAAAAAAAGATGTACGTATGTTTATTACATATTCCCTTTGTTTCCAAAATATGAATTTTCTAGATTTTTTTTGTCGTTCTATTAAGATAGCTTTTCTAATTACAATGTATTTTTAATAATTAGTATTAATTAGTAAGTTATATATATATATATTTTAAAAATATTGATTACAATATTTAAATTTATTAATAATATTGGCTGTTAATACTATAGTTAATAAAATTATATAGTAGACTAAATAATAAACTTAATTATACATATTTATTATATTTTTAATATGTTATATTTTAGAAGCAGAGTATATATTTTTCACTATTTTAAGTCGATTTCAAAAACAAACCTGTCAAAGAAGTACTCAGCGATGACATTATCAGTGCTCAACTCAACTCCCATGGAATATCCATAGAGAAGAACAAAGATCCAAGTCCTGTAGTTTGTAACAGCGTACCACATAATCTACATGACCATTTATATGCAAAATCATTAAATTTGTTATTCACCTATGTAACATAAATTCTTATGAAATTTATATATTGAGAATTAACCTTTCCGAATTTGTCTTTGGCAACTTCTCCCTTCTTCTCCAAGGCACTTCGGTTCCCATCAGGGAGATCTTGACCTAACGTGAGCACCAAGATTCCCATGATGATATGCAACCAACCAGGGACAAAGAAGGCAAGCCTCCAGGCCGTGAACGCCGTCGCGCCACAACGTCTTATGATCTCATAAACAACCGGCATGAGCAGCTGCGTTATGCCACCGCCCATGTTCCCCCACCCAGCTGCTGTCCCATTCACCAGACCAATGATCTGACTATTGAACATAGTGCTCATCCAATATTGACAAGACACAAACGTGGCAAGGCAGAAACCAATCATGAACCTCACTGTAATAAACCCTCCAGCTCCATCCACGAAACTCATGGAGAACACGGTTGGTGCAGAGAGCATCACGAGGAAGGCACAACCGTAACGTGGACCTAGAAGATCACACACGGCTCCCATCACTAGCCTAGAGAAGATACTCCCCGAGACAGAGGCAACTCCAGCGTTTCCGATGTCTTGTTTGGTTAGGTTGAGATTCTCACGGATGATGGGGACAAGTGGTGCAGCTGCGAATGTGGAGACAAAACATGTGGAGAAAGAGATCCACGAGAGGTGGAACGTTCTCATGTGAGGGTTTGCGAAGGAGAAGAGCTTGAATACCTTTGCCTTGTGTTCTGTGTCCACGGGCAGGTCGAACTTGGCTGTTGTGTCGGTCGGGACTATCGGTGAAGCCACAGAGAAAGCAAAGCTTTGTTCTCTACCCGTGACTCCATGCATGGAGCTTCCCGGCTCACCACTAGGATCACTCATTTTTTAAGTTATAAGTTGTTTCACAAGTTTAAGTGTATTGATTGATGTTTGGAGATTACACCAGGGCTTATATAGTATCCTTAACGTTGACAATTTCATAAAAATATATACTTTGGAGATTCTCAACGGTTAACTAAAATTTTAGAAGTATTTGAGCAAATAAAATAAAATTAAAACAATTTAAAAGTATTGTTTAGAGGAATGAATCCATTTTTCGCCGCACGCATCTTCCTAGTCTCTCGCTTATCTCAAAGGTTACTGCTCTACCCTTCCCTGTGGATAAGGAACATATGGTTGTGTTTAGTGATATTAAGTTATCAACTACTATCAAAGTTTTTGTCCATCAAATTACGTGGAGCTTAACATAATGACTGGTTCTATATAAACTAGTTAAAAGAACCTTGTTAACCTAGTTAGACCGAGTCATATATGATCCAATTAACCGAGTCATATATGATCCAATTAACCGAGTCTAACCGGTCTAAATTGGCCCTACATAGTCGAACCGGATCACTCAATGGCTGTCATCTAGTCAATAAACTAATTGATCTCCTGGACGGACGGGAGTGGTCTTAGCTGCACATTAGTTGTCCCTCAAATTGCTAATTACGATCGCATTTGACTTTAACAACAACAAAACTTTATATTGATTTTTAAAATCATTTCCTAAAGAAAATTACAATCGATCTTAAGAACATTGCAACAATTGAACATGGCAAGAAAACATATTATTAGTTATGTGATAATTCCTATTTTTACATAAACAACCTTGTGCAAAACAAAACTACAAGAAATCTTAAAGTTGGATGTAACATGATTATAGAAAAGTAAGCCCTTTATAAAAAAAAAAACATGATTATAGAAAACATATCTCATAGGCCATAGCAAATTAAACTTTATGTTTTAGTTTTTTAGGTTATCTACTTATATAACAGCTTTTAAATCTGAATTTCTCAAAAGTACAACAATTAATAAGAACAACAACATCTTTTCGAAAATAATATCATAAAAACTAGATATGCATATAATTAAAATCTTATATTTTAGAAAGAAATTGAGAACGTCAAATGCTAAGTGCTTATCAATCAATATTGCTGACGTGTAGATGTTCCAACAAGTTGGGATATGAAAAACTAACAAAAATTCGTTGTCAGAAATGTGAAAAGTCAACTACATTGAGTGTTGTTAAATTTGCAACATGTATACATTTGCTATATTAATCAAGCATATATAAAAGAGGCAAGCGAATACTACAATAATGATTATCTATGTATTATCGTTCATCATCTAGTTTATTTATTCTAATCACAATTAAGACAGCTCTATTATGCTGGTCAGTTTTTTTGTAAATTCTTTTTAGAAAACATTTAATTAACTTATACATATAGTATATAATAATATAAAGATGCATAAAATTGTTGACCTTAATTAATTTTAAAATAAATTAAACGGCCTTGTTTTATAGTTTTATTAGACCTAATTTTTCTTTCAGCACCAATTAATTATTTTAACTTTAACAATGAAAATAAAGATGCACAAGTTTCTTTAAAATTTATTATCACTGATCGATTAGGATTCCAAGTCGACCAAGTGTAGATCCCCTAGTCAGAAAATAGGCTAACTCTTGGGCTTATCCATCTACTACTAATTAACTACATTATTGACGTTTAATTGTTCTTTTGTTTGTTTTGTGGGTACACACAACTTGAACATATATAAAAATTTCAAGTAGATGAAAGTCAGAACTCAAATAAATTAAACCAGACATTTCCTAATTAGCGCTTGGGATGTTGGAGAGACTTTTGATATTAATATTTGTGATAATGGATTCATTAACCTGCATCGTGGTCTGCCGACTTATCAAATGCTGGCAACTCAAATAATTCAGATATTTAATGATGACGTACCATTAGACTTTTCGTATAATTTTCCGCAGATATAGACATCCTCGCTGACTATCGAATATACAGATTACTATTAAACTATGTTTGGATCTAATCATCCAAGTGTACGTTGCTAACTTTTATAAATTACCCTTTGCTATAGCTAGGGGAACCACATCGTCTACT
The DNA here is from genome assembly GCA_905132765.1 of Moricandia arvensis. Classification (NCBI taxonomy): domain Eukaryota; kingdom Viridiplantae; phylum Streptophyta; class Magnoliopsida; order Brassicales; family Brassicaceae; genus Moricandia; species Moricandia arvensis. The sequence continues at coordinate 41,158 of CAJHQP010002394.1, forward strand.
TGTGTATGCAGACGTACGTTTGGTGAGAAATATATTAATATACATTTTAGAAAAAATATACTACAACATATTAAAAAGGGCAAATTTCTCAAAAACTATTTCTGACAAAAACGTATCAAGATAATTAACAAAACAAAGTTATTTCCAAAAATAATAAGATGTAAAGTTTTGTTTGTGTTAAGTTTTTGAAGTTTATGTTTTACTATTTTTTAACAGATTATTACGATATTATCCATTTTATATATTAGAGATATAGATTTTGGTTTTGCACTCTTTTCCAAAATATCTCATACTAATGAGAGTCCAAGTTACTACATCAGTTATAAGGGAATGAGGAGGAAGGGGCTTCGCAATTTGTGGCATGCATATGTGATGGTAATTATTCTTCCAAATTAGATTAGACAGTTTAGTGTGGGCTTGTAGTAATGTTAGGCCCACGAAGATCCTCCAACTAAGAGTTTCCTTTTGATATGTAAATTAAGTAGGCCTGGGTCAGTATCTATAAATAGACGGACGCTACGACCAAAGTTTAAACCCATTGGGTTACAAGTCTTACTACTAACGATGTCGTTTACTTTACTTATTGTTAACTTTTTTTTTTTTGAAACACTACTTATTGTTAACTTAAGCGACTAAATTAAAGCAAGAACTTTTAGAAAAGTATAAGAGCATCATTAAGGGGTGAAATTCTTAAATTGAGTATCTACATAATAATATATATCAATATTATAAGGAAAGTCATTTACGTAGTTAAATGTTATTTTTTACAAGTATGTCAGTATGACATTTGGTTTTATGTTTTTTTGTAAGCTTATCTTGTAAGTTATACGATGATGACGTTTTTAATTGTCTCTCTCTTATTTTAAAATTTTAATTAATCTTTTAATTAGAATCTATAACAAAATCTTACCGATAATGGTTCTCTAATGATTTCGTATTTACATAACGAATCAACTTTTCTTACTAAACATTTAATAATGAACTTAATATTAAAAATGCTTTCCAAAGATTTATTTTTTAGTTAATTTACGTTATCAATTAATATCAAAATTATTTTTATATAAAAAATCTAAACTGTATTTATTTTATAAATTTGCAATTAGGAGGAGTAGATTTAATAGCTTGTTACCATAAATATAGTTTTAGTTAAGATACGTTTTTTCCTCAATATTGACACGAGTAAAATAATAAACAGTTGACTAATATTCCTAATTTTAATACTTAAAAAATCTTTTAAATTGAACAATTCGCTTTCTTCTTCCTTCGGCAACCGCCTCTTCCTTCTTCTTCTTCCTAGTCTTGTGATCAAAACTTTCTCCATCGAAACTCCCCTTTGATTAAGAAAATGGAGAACCCAAACAACTGTCGTGAAGCCAAATCGAACGAAAGTCAAACCCTTGACCCATCTTCTGCTTCACGATCATCCGTTGATGCAACCCTACACGATCCTTCCTCTCCTCCTCCTCGCTCTACTTCTTCAGGCCTCCCTTTCTCTAAGGTTCGCTCTTTTGTATCTCCGTAGCCTAAAGTTCCTTCCTTTATGGGTGATGATGAAGAAAAACTAAGTAAAGTAGATGACTTTTTAGGGTTTTACCTAGTTTTTATCTACTGATCGTTCCAATTAGGTTAAGTTTCATCATCCCCTGTATCTGTGTAACCTAAAGATTCTTCCTTTACGAAGCAAAGTAGATGACTTTTTAGGGTTTTTAGCTAGCTTTTATTCATCGATAGTGATTGGTTTGTTTTGAAAATTTCAGAGTATATGTGCGATTTGCTTGGATGGGATTAGGAAGGAAGACGGCAAGGCGATATTTACTGCAGAGTGTTCACACTCGTTCCACTTCGATTGCATCACCTCCAACGTGAAACATGGGAACAGGATTTGCCCTTTGTGTAGAACTGAGTGGAAACAAGTTCCTTTGTTTGTTGATGACCGTGTCCCTGTCTCTCCCTTTCCGGTTCAGACTGGTTTTGAAGATGATGAGTCTTTACGTCATGGAGTGGTGCAGATCCAGAGTGGTGGTGATGGTGTTGGTGTTGCTCATCGTCAAGCTTTGGAGATTAAACTTCTCCCACAAGTCTCTGCAGTGGCGAAATCGGTTACTCGTGATGAGTTTGCTGTTCTGGTTCATCTCAAAGCTGAGGGTGTGGGTGAGGATAGGCCAACACGTGCTCCTTTGGATCTCATCACGGTTCTTGATGTGAGTGGTAGCATGGAAGGAATGAAACTGGAGCTTTTGAAAAACGCTGTTGGGTTTGTGATTGATAATCTTGGTGAGAGGGATAGGCTTTCCGTGATTGCATTCTCCTCCAATGCTCGCCGGCTATTCCCTCTTATACTGATGTCTGAGACCGGGAAGCAAGTGGCTCTCCAGGCTGTTAACTCCTTGGTTGCTGGCGGCGGGACTAACATTGCACAAGGGCTCAGGATTGGTGCTAGAGTGATTGCTGATAGGAGATGGAAGAACCCTGTTTCAGGGATGATGCTTTTGTCTGATGGGCAGGATAACTTCACTCTTTCTCGCTCTCAGGTCCGGTTAAGAACTGATTACGAGTCTTTGCTTCCGAGTTCTGTTAACCGGATTCCAATACATACCTTCGGGTTTGGTGTTGATCATGATGCTGAGCTTATGCACACTATTTCACAAGTCTCTAGTGGCACCTTCTCGTTCATTGAAACGGAGACTGTGATTCAGGATGCTTTTGCACAGTGTATTGGAGGGCTTCTCAGCGTTGTGGTTCTTGATCAAGCCGTTGAGATCGAATGCATTCATGAGGAGGGGTTGAAGATAACCTCCGTTAAAGCAGGAAGCTACAGAAGCAGAGTATCATCTGATGGGAGAACCGCCAAGATCGATGTTGGAGACATGTACGCAGAAGAAGAAAGAGACTTCCTCGTGATTCTTGAGATCCCTCGCTGCGACGAGGAACTAATGTCGTTGCTGAAGATCAGATGCGTTTATAAAGATGCTGTAAGGAGAGAGATAGTCCGTGTGGAATCACAAGAACTTAGCATTGAAAGGCCAAATGAGCTAACGGGAGAAGAAGTGGTGTCTATAGAGGTTGACAGACAGCTAAACAGGTTCCTTGTCTCACAAGCTATGTCTGAGGCTAGGGTTTTAGCCGACGGTGGTAACCTAGAGGGGGCGGTTGGAGTTCTGAGAAACCGTGAGAGAGAGTTAGCAGAGACGCAGTCTGCTCGAGCCAGTGATGGGCTTTGTCAGTCACTATCATCAGAGCTGAGTGCTTTGCAAGAAAGGATGACGAGCAGGAGGATATACGAAAGATCAGGTCGAGCATATGCCTTCTCTAGCATGAGCTCGCATTCAGCACAAAGGGCAACGGCTCGTGGATTCCCTATGTGTGGCTCGCCCGCGCCACAGGCTTATCAGACGTCTTCAATGGCTAGAATGGTGAGTAGGTCTCAGGAACTGGGGATTAAAAGCCCTAAACCATCCCCTACTCGTCGTGACCGTAGCTGAATTTGAGAGAAAGGACTCTAGTAATAATGGATGTGTTGATTGCTTTGCTTTGTTTGGTTTCATGGTTTGATTAAAAACTGAGTTGGTTCAGTCTGAGCTCTAGTAACATGGCTTCTTTTGTGGGACAAAGTGCTGTTTTTATTTTCTTTCTTAGAAGTCATTTCCAGATTTGATAAAGACAAACAATCCAACTTAAGTACAGATGAACACAATAGTACACAGTTACCACAAGATCTTTGTGAAACATAACAAGACTAAAAGTTAACTCTAATGTTAGAAGAGCTTTCTTTGGAATCCTGGTTCCATGTTTCTTGATAACCTAGTTAGCTTCACTGGAGCTCCAGGACAAGGAGGAGACAGAGGTGTGTTTGAACCATTACCAGACTCCTCCTCTATTTGAAGAGAGAGGACAATACTAAAGAGGTTTTGATACAAAGACTCAATGATTTCTTCATCTGAACAAGTCGTATGAGAATCAATCCTCATCATATCATTATACTGGTCACAGAGTGGAGACAGTGCAATGAATCCACCATTGTCGCCATTAGAGAGAGGTGACATGGGTTCCATCTTGTGATTATAATATCTGTACAAAACATTAAAAAAACATAGTCATACACAACAAACATACAAATGATTGATAGAAAGAACATGCAACAACTCACGAGTTTCGTTACCAACTACGTAAGTAACAAACAGTATGATGTTTTGATACTGTGTTAAGTAACGAGAAGGAACAAATCATTCGGGTAACGATATGTATAACATCGAAGCTTATTAAAAGTTGTAGAGCATTTATGAGTAAGGATACTTCAAAGAAGATTCAGAGAAGGCATACCTTTGAGTCATGGAGGTCTGTAACTTTTTTGTTTATCTTTGCGCCCTTTTTCTTTAGGGATTTTAATATTTATAATCTTGAGAAATGGAGAAACATAAAAAGATAAATCATTCTTGGCCCATTTCAATTATCAGACCCAAAATAATTCTTTTTGTTAAAGAGACCCAATTTTATCATCTCAAACTCTCTTTAAAACCATTGGTTATGGGTTCGAATTTTGAATTTTTTTTTAGTTAATTTGCAATTATATTAACTTTTATGGTTTACAACCTAATTATTTTCTTGAAACTCTGTCGATTTGATGTTTTATTTAAATCAATGTGAAAATATTCATAATTATATAAATAAATTTTAATGCTAATATAAGTATTTTATTGGATATTTCTGGTCCAAACATAATAATAACTAACATGTAAACAAATCTTGCATAATAGTTATTAGTTTGCTATTTATAGGAAAACATGTGGAGGCAATCTTTATCTCTATAGGAAAATATCTTTTGTACCTTTAATTAAACACATTTGTTGATATTCTTTTATTACATATAATAAAAACGACAAATAACATTTTATAAAAGAATACATGTCATACATTCTTATGTGGTCATCAAAAACGATGACAAGAGTTGAAAGAAAACGTCCATCATCGGTACGCTCGCTAGGCTAGGGTCAGACATATATGAACCCACAAGATTTTTATGTTGTGCTGGTGATTTTAGTGTTGATACAAGACTAAAAAGAAGAAGATTTCATCCGTTACGCTAGAGTTATATTATATAAAACAAAAAAAAAAGATTGCGTTAATCTTATCAAACCTGAATCTCTTTCAATGGCACCAATGGAAAGCAGAGAAAATAATTCAATAAAAATTAAGAGTAAAAATTTTCTATTTATTTAAAAAGAGGGGAAAATTCTAGTTACCTTCATTTTTAGAGCAAATTGGTAGGATTACTTCACTCGATTTGCAAAAAAGAGTTACATTAAGAGTAAATACTGAATTGAAAGTAAATATTTACTTTAATATGTATATACAATCACAGAGTCATTCTAAATTTATGTCGAAATACAGCATAAATATTGACCGAAGTTAAAATATTGTTCACAAAAAAAAACTGTAAAATATTTTTTTTGTTTTAAAGATAATTGAAATGTTGTTGATTTTTTAGATTAATCAAAGTCAAAAATAGTTAATTTTGGAAGATTATAACTGGATTTTTTTTTGGCCATTTGTTTTAGAAAATTAAATATCTATTTCTTAGATAAAATTAAAAAACACCAAAAAAAAAAAGTAATTGATCTCAAAAAATGAAAATTGTATCTCTATTACGTTTGCATAATCAAAATCTCTCTCACTAGTGGCATGTCCTCCTCAGGCTCAGACTCAGTGCGTGTGTTCCTAAAAGTTTTGTTCTTTCGTGACCTTCTTCTTCTATAATTCTCTCTTCGTTCTTCTATCCTTTGTATCGAGCTTCTCGTATGGATTAGCTCTACATCGATCGAGGAGAATTTATTAGCACGAGATCTCGATTACACGTAGGGCCACTCTCTCTTCTCTCTCTCATGTTCCTCTGTTCCTTTCACATTCAATTCATTGCGATCTTCTGGGTCCCCCCCCTTGTCTCCTTCTCCAACATTTCAGTTTATAATATTAGTTACACAACTCTCAACCGTTTTTTCAGTTTCTCTGTTTTGTTCTTGTCGGAATCTGAATGTAACTTCTTTTCTCGTCAGTTATATAAGTCTGTTTTCATGTAAAGCTGTGATTTTTATTCGTTTTGCTTAGGTTTCGAACTCGGGGCTGCGCAATGCAAATGAATCTCATTTCGAAGCTAACTCTCGTGGGGTTGATACTTCTCTGCTCAGGTTTGTACTTTGTATGTGAGAATGTTGCTTATATAGATTCCTGTTTCATAAAGTTTGTTCCTTTTTTCACATTCAGTTCTTGTCTCCTCCTTTGCGGAACTTGACTTTGGTCACTGCGAAAGAGTTGTGAAAAGATGGGCGGATGCTTCTTCTTCTTCTTCTTCTTCTGGTGAAGAACATTCTAACAAAGACAAACGCTCGCTTCAGGATCTGCTCTTCTTTCTCCATGTTCCTCGAACTGGTGGCAGAACCTACTTTAACTGGTGGGTGATCTCTCTCTCCTACCAAAACTGAACTGAAAAATGTTTTCTTTTAATCGGTTACTGATTCGTTGTCCTATTGTAGTTTCTTGAGGAAGTTGTATGACAACACCGATGAATGTCCTCGTTCTTACGACAAGCTCCGTTTCAATCCAAGGTATGAGTCTATAGATAGCATAGCACAGACATGAGATCAATAGATAGTTTGAGACACTGAAACCTATGTTCCCTATAGGAAGGAGAAGTGCAAGTTGTTGGCCACGCATGATGACTATAGTTTGATGGCAATGCTACCGAGGGATAAAACTTCAGTGATGACAATAGTCCGTGATCCCGTTGCTCGTGTGTTGAGCACTTATGAGTTTTCAGTAGAGGTAGCAGCTAGGTTCTTGGTGCATCCCAATTTAACTTCTGCGGCAAGGATGGCTGGTCGCATTCGCAAGAATAATGTAATAAGCACGCTAGACATATGGCCTTGGAAATACTTAGTTCCATGGATGAGACAAGACCTCTTTGCTCGGGTATGTCAGACCAATTCCATTCATCTTATATATGAATGAAGCTTGTCACTCATGCTTGGCCTTTACTAGAGAGATGCACGGAAAGTTAAGGGAGTAGTCATCATTGAAGATGATAACCCTTATGACATGGAGGAGATGCTTATGCCGCTGCACAAGTATCTCGATACACCTACTGCTCATGATTTAATCCACAATGGAGCGACATTTCAGGTACTTTTTCATGTTTCTTTGTTTTGCTTTGTTTAAGTAATTGATTAGAGATCTCCAGAAGCATTTTCATTTCATTCCACAGATTGCAGGGTTGACAAACAATTCTCATTTACCAGAAGCACACGAGGTTCGGCATTGTGTGCAGAAGTACAAAAACCTCGGTGAGCATGTTCTTCAAGTCGCCAAGGTAGTTTTACATTTGTTCTTTCATGATAATGAAACGTATCTTTGGTATTCTATACTCTTTTTGGTCTTGCAGAGAAGGTTGGATAGCATGTTGTATGTTGGACTGACCGAGGAGCACAGAGAATCTGCATCACTTTTTGCTAATGTAGTGGGTTCTCAGGTGCTTTCCCAAGTGGTTATGTCAAACCTAACTGCTAAAAACAAAACTACTAAATCAGGTTGGTGTTCAATTTTCTTTACAGCAATACTCTTTTGTCTGATGAGAACCTAGCAACTTAGAGTCAGGTGTACTGAATCATTCTGTAATCACAGTGACGTTTTGCTTAGAGTTGGTGTTGAGTGTGATGGTTTTTTACATTAGAATTTTGCTTTTAAAGTTCAAAACTCAATATATCACTCATTCAACTGCTCTTAAGATTGATTTTTAGTAGCTAGAACTTTATTTTTAAGATTGACAGCTCCTTTTGTAGACAAACTTGTACTTGTTATCATAAAATTATTCTCAGAATCAAGTGTTACAATTTCAGAATCGAGGTCAGATAAGAGTAAAATTCAGGTAAAGTTCTGCTCCTCAATGTAATACATCTTCTTTTGCTGGGCTGTAAATTGTAACATTCTTGCTGAAAAAGACTGACATTGCAGAATGGTACATCTGGAGCTGCATCGAATAAGTTTGAAGCTAAGAGTGGAAATGTAAGTAACTTTTCTTTTTAGCCTTTATGATCAAAGTGAAGTGGTGTGTGTGTGATCCTTATGTCTGTTGAATACACCTCAGATGACGGTAAAAACTCTAATGGAAATCTATGAAGGCTGCATTACTCATCTATGGAAGTCCCAAGGAACCAGACGAGTTAACTCCTTGAAGAGAATTTCGCCAGCAAATTTCACCAAAGAGGTAAAAAAATGTTTAGGACATGATTCATCAAAGCAGTAAAGTCAAATGAGAGCAGGCCTCCTGAATAATCAAATCTTTTGATGATGCATTTTACAGACGCGTACAAGAGTTCCTAGAGAGGTCATTCAGCAGATCAAATCACTTAACAATCTAGATGTGGAGCTTTACAAGTATGCAAAAGAAATCTTTGTCAAAGAGCATGAACTTGTGTCAAAGAAGATGGTTTCAACAGTAAGTCCCTCTTCTTGATCCAAAGATTTACATCTCATCACAAGAGTTGCAATGAAACTTGCTCAAAGTTTCTCATTCACAATGTTGTTGTATGTGCAGTCTAAGAGAAGCATTGTTGATCTGCAGAACGTGTTTGGAGAAATTGATGATGAGAAGCTGTGGAAGTTCGTATCAGTTGCATTGATGCTTTTACTGCTCTTCCTCTTTTTTCTATATGTAAACTTTAGTAGAAGAAGAATCTCTAAGGTTAAGATATGATCATCCTTTTCACTTTCTTTTGGGCCGGGCCTTTGGAGAAGCTTTTGGGTCCAGTTGTAATATTCTCAAAGCTTCTGGGTCCAATCGTAATATTGTCTTTTCGTGGAAGAGAAAAAGTTTTGGGCCTTACAGGTGAAAAGAGCAAAAATCAGAAGTAAGCCCATATCTTCTTTCTTTTAAAATGGCTAAAAATATAGACAAAAATATGTTACTTATTAACTCTTTTTTTTTTTTGTAAAATATAAAGTATTAGCTTAAACAGATATTTTTTAGTGATTTTAAATTACAAAAGGAAAATGTCGACAAAAAAAATTACAAAAGGAAAACAATTATCTAGACAGTTAAATTCTTTTTATTTTCTTATATCTTGGACATCAATATCAATACCATGTGATATATATTTATTGGTATGATAAGATTTATAAAATAATAATTGAAAAGGAGAGAACATATCATGTGGAAGATGGAAGGCAAGGGACCCACTTTCCCATGAGGAAACGTCATAATAATTATCAAATTATATTATGGATCTATTAAAAACTTATAATAATAAAACCTCCTCTAATTTATTTGTTTGTTAAATAAATTAACATCATTATTAGTCATAAGAATAATAATAGATCGGATCTACGAACGAACCATCAACCTTCTTCTTGAAGCTTTTTGTGACTTGATCTTGCATGTGCTATTCTCTATGCCATTTTGTTCTTTTTCTTCATTTGACTATTATCAACTTCTTCCTTTTTTTAATCAAAAATATACTTATTTTATGACGTTAAAAATGGTAATTTAATTTTATTACACGGACATATATTCATCCTCATCCATTTCTTATCGATATATATATTTGATTGATAATTATCATTTACTTACCTTATTTATGTATATTCAAATGTTCGTAAAATATTTTATTTACTACAGAAGATAAGGTACAGAACTACTTGGTATTAAGTACAACGTGTGAATTAAATATCATACAGCTAAGTATGTTTCGGTTATTGTATTTATTGATTCGTTTTAAGAAAACAAAAACTGAATATATTGAGTCACTAAAATGTTTTTATGTAAAGACGCGTTAATAGATATATTTTCTTTCCTCACTTATAGAACCAAAATCGATTGCGTATTTTCTTTAAAGCTAAGAAACGTGAGATAGATAAAGCACTTTCCATATTTTTCGTTTTTATTCGCATCTTTATAAAAAAGAACACGAAACATCGTACGACTCTTTTATATCTTTGTGTAGTGTCCATATATATATATATATACACTATATATTGAGAAGATTCATATACGTCCCTCTCTCTCTTTGTCTTGACGTGGAGATATTTATATTTTGTGTCATTAGGATGATGAACTTGTTACCTGTTGAGGAGTTCAAAGGTCTCACTGATGATTTCATTGATGTCTTATTAAACCCTATCGATTTTTCACTACTACAAGACATTCATGGTGATGATGAGGTAGAAGATTGGGAAGCTAAGTTCAAACACCTCGAGCCTCCTCCCATGGATGTCTTTACGAGTTTTCCCTCCGAGTTCACCTCCTCTTGTGGTGTTAACAAGCTCGGCCGTGTGGGGACTGTACGTGGTTGGGTGAGTTCTTTCTTGATGCCAAAGGCATATGTTACTTGTTAAAATATTATTTTCTCTGGTTATTGCTGTTATAGATTACTCACTGATTTGCATTTTATTTAAGCTGATATTGTGTAACACATTGGTCTTCTTTAGGCTAGAAGTGTGATAGTATAACCATATGCTTTGATAATTCACTTATAAATATTACTTGATATATTGTTTACTCACACAAGCAGTCTTAACACTTATGCAAAAGAGTTTGTCATAGTATAATATAATCATTATATAGTCCAACCAAGGATAAAGTCTAATATTCTTTCATGGGTGCAGAACCTGTCCGGTGCTTGTGCAGCCTTGTCTGGCACCACTCTCCACCAGTCTTTAAGCCCAGTGTCAGTTCTTGAGAGCAGCGACGCTTCTTTCTCGCCACATAACTCAAGATCTCAGAGATTAACTTCCCATGCAAAAGGCATGAGAAGCAAGCGCAAACGCCCCACAAAACCGCTGAGATTTAAATACCTTCACCAGTTTGAACTCAGTAAGCCTGAGAAGTTAACTCCTGGCGAATCAGGATACAAGACTTACTACCCCTTTGAGCAACATGCCAAGAAGAAGCGCAAGATTTCATCCCAAGGGGCAAGAAAATGCACTCACTGTGAGACAACAGAGACTCCGCAGTGGAGGGAAGGGCCCAATGGACCAAAGACTCTCTGCAACGCTTGTGGTGTCCGGTTCAGAACAGGCCGCCTAGTTCCAGAGTACAGACCAGCCTCGAGCCCAACCTTCATCCCATATGTGCATTCAAACTCACACAAGAAGATCATAGAGATGAAGAGCAAGGAAGGTGGTCAGTTCCACACCAGCATGGTTCATGGAGTGATATCCAGAGCATAAAGAGAAGATAGCTGGGCTGTTTTGAGTTTGGGAAGGGAAGAGATGGTATAGAAAAAAAAAGTAGTAGTCAGTGACTTTTAAAAATCTGATGAAGAGAGTTTATAGGTTTAGTTTGGAGTTAGGTCTTGGTTTTACATACTTTTATCTTATCTAATGTTGTTCTGAAATATTTTCACTGCTTAAGAACAAACTACTTGACAAACAGAAACATGTTTTTTCAGTGACTCCTGCATCAAATGTAAACCTAAAACAAGTTTTCTTACATAACACACTCTCATACAAAATCACACTGTACAAGATAAACTGAACATCACTCCAAAACTCCCACTTCTTGATCAACTTTCCAATAGTTGTTATCGTTGAACTCCTTCTCTCCTGAACTTTCCTCCTCCTTTTGGTTGTCTTCACCCGTCTCCATGTTTCTCTTCATGGCTCCAGCTTCTCCTACTATCCCTTCTTTAATCGCTTGCTCCATCGCTTTCTCTGTCCCTTCTGCTTCAACTCCTACAAACTCTACATTCTTCTCGAACAGTGGGGACGACGACCCGTTTGGAATCACAGGTTCGGTTTTTGCCTCAGGCATTGGTATGTCAAGGTTCATCACGTTTTTGCTGTCCTCATCATCTTCATCATCAATGAATGGGTTCAGACCAGTGCCACTCACTTGCATATCGGATGATGGTTCGTTCCACCCAACCCATCCGGGTGGCTGTTCTGCAAAAGCTTCTTCGGTTTTCTTCAAAGTGTTGAAGTCGAAGAACCCCATTGGACTCTCCGTTTGGAAGATGGTTTCCCCTGTGCTATCCTTTGGATTCCTGGTTAGCTCATCGTCTTCTACTCCAACCACAACCTCGTCGTCGTCACTGCTGCTAGTGTTGGCATTGAAGGTTCTGTTCAACTCCGCATCCTCTATCGTATTGGAACCTGCTTGGTTTGAAGGAGTGCTGCCGAATCTGTCGTCTTGGAATGTGAACCAATCTGAGTTTGTAAACAAGCTGCGGCAAAGTAATGAGGAAGACTCAAGTCATTATTTTACAGAGAATGTTATAAGTCTATCAGCAAAATGCAAATAACTCACCTTCCTTGGTCATCGCCGAGTCTTAAGGATGAAATTATTACTTCAGCAGATTCATCATCGAAGTAAACATCCTGTGTAGCATTGACAAATTCCAATTTTCAAAAAATGTTATTGAAAATATATCCTTGGATATATCATCATAGTGTGATAAAAGATGCAGATACGTTTGTTTCAGAAAATGGGGGAAGAGGGATAGTGCAAGACTTACATCATCATCTCTGTCGAGAGCAATGTGGTCCTGACCAGAAAAGATTTAAGAGATGGTAAGATTCAGTACCACTTAAATCGCTCATAAATGAGGGAAAAGAGCACTAGGATGAGAACATACCTCTCCATTGTCACCGTTATCATACGTTTGGTACCTAAATGCTTGGCTTAAATTATTAGCCAGAGCAGCAACATCGTAATCCTTGTCTTCCTCATCACTATCTCTTATCCTATCTTGTACTGTAGTTGGACGCCTATATTTAACAGTGCATAACCCAAGAGTGAATAAATATAAAAATCAAACCCCAGGACAAGCTCATGACAAGAAGAGATATCCAAAGTCCCACAACAGATCACCTTCCAGATTCAACATACATACATATTAACATGTACTATAGAGCACACACTGCAGTCTATAAGGTCTTGCTACTCATGAGAAATTTTGATTACCTTACAGCAGAACTAAAAATATATATAAGAAAACCCACAGAGTATATTTTCACTAGCGTCAGTTAACATTAAGGAAGATTTCTAAGGGTTTTATTCAAGATGGAAAGGGATCACACAAAAATGTTACATCAATAATCAGCATACGTAGCAGTGACCGATTATTTTGATGTTTACAATATGATTAGTGAGCAGAGGTAATGAACGTACCCGCATCCCCATCTGTAGACATTCTCAACCGTGTTGCGCTCCTGCAGAACACTACCTTGCCACTCATTCCATTCGCTATTTTCCTAAAGGTTTGAGAATGAACAAGCCCAGTCAGCAAGCATGAAAAGTGCGCTGAGAGTGCGAGGACACCTTATTGCAAGACTCGACTCATGGTTTAAATTCAGTATACAGTGACAGAAGAAAAACTATACAGCAGGAGGTTGTATGATTGTAATACGAACCTGAAGGTATGCCTTTATCTGGTCATTGCTGTTACCCAACTGGACAATTTTATTAGATATTCTTGTGATGTGTCCAATATATCCGACTCGAGGGATTTTTTTCCCTTTGGTAGCTACAGTGGGCTACCTCACACAAAAGAAAAAAAAAAAGGAAATGGCAGAGAATACTTGTTAGCTAATACGAACTTTGGAGCAGTGAATCAATAGCTCTAACTTGGAACTGCCTTAACATGACACTACGTCCTAGACGAATGATCAGTTAAAATGCTGTAAACATAGAAAATGATAATACCTGGCTATCACCTGAGAGATCCGAGTCCCTGTCTGAAGCTAGGAATTTTTCAATCAGATTGCATTCTCGAAGAATGTGGTTAACCATCAATTCGCTCTTGTTTTCCAAACAAGAAAGTATTATACTCTCCACTTGATGATGCAGAGCATTATTGTATGGGTACCTACATATGTTGACAATATTTGATTAATTAAGATCTAGTAAAAAAAAACACAACACTGAGATCAAGAGTTTGGAGTTTGTCAAATGCATACTCGAAAAACAGATCAAGGGTTCTTTTAATTGTTCCTGAACTAACTAACTCCTTCTGTGCAGCTTCACTTCCAGTTCTCAACAAAACTGCAATGAACTCCACAATCTGAAACAGAAATAGGGAAAGTGAGTCTTACTAAGCATAGAGACTTTACAATTATAAAAAGCACTGTTGTTACTATATTTTTGGATCTGACCTTAAGACGATGCTTTCCGAGAGGAGGCCTCAGTTCACCATATGTTGTAGGCAATACTGTGCTGTCAGATGCTACATTGAGAAGCATAAGCAAGTCGCCTGCAGAAAATATTTATTGATCATTAAAGCCATTGAATACATAAACTCTGATATGGAATACTTGTATGAGACAGTATCCTACATATACAAGAACTACGAAAGTATCCCAAGGATTTATGGTATGACTTTGAAACAAGTTCCCTATAAATTAGTATAAACCAAAAAAAGGACAGACACTATTGCGAAACATGACATGTAAATAGATGCTAAATCCTCGCAGACTGGAAGATATTACATCAAGTTGACTATAGTATTATCCAATGTGCAAAATTAGACCATCTGCATCCAACCCCAAAAAGGGGAGGGAGTATAAATCTTGATACTCATGTCAAGATATTACATCATAGGATCCAACTTACTGAGTTTAGGCAGCATGGCACCAATTGTCTCCTGGGACACTGGGACAGGAGACTCGAACATATGTTGACCACTATAAGAATTGAACATCGATGATGACGTAGCAGATTTCCTCGGATCCAGAAGAGAGGTGCACACTGAAAGCGAATAAACTAGACCCGATTTTGAGTGTGAGTCTTCAAGGGCATGACCAAATATCCTAGAAACGAAGCTGCAAAACAGGGAACAAGTTGTGATGCCACGTGAAATTATTCTGTATCAACAGATTGAAGCAATAGGAATCATTAAAGGAAGAAAAGATAACAAACCCAGGGCTAGAGAGCTGTGCAGCTAAAGCTGATGGTGCATTCCGAGAAATTGCACATAAAGTTTCTGCTGCATTTGCCTGAACCTCCGGAGGACACTGATTCAAGTTGGAAAAGATCGCAAGAAACTACATATATCAGATCAGATTGAATATGATGAAAGAAACTAGGAAAATCAGATCAGAAATCCTAGATTTATCAAACAGAAAGCCCACGAGTCTTTTAGATGAATATCAGAAAAAGCTTGACCACTTACAGATGGTTTAAGTTTGTCCACAATCATTTCAAGTAAATTGCTATCCACCAGCCATTGCATCACATCCAGAAAGTTAGGATAAACGTGATCATCACCCCCCACCAAGCGAACCAAAACCTAGACAGTATCACAAAAATAGTGTTGCAAAAATGAGCTCCGAAGCCACACCTAATTGCACTGCGTCTAAGACAAACCAATTACCTCCATGATGGATGTTATTCCAATCAAATCAACCAACTGACAGAAAACATTTTGATGCCCCTGCGATCATTAAAAGTTTCTTTAAAAATTGTAGCCAGTGTAGGTACCTCAATACAAAACAAATCATAAACAATTGTTACAACTCAACTAATTTTTGTTGTCACGACATAATAATTTTAAGGAATCCAACTGAAGAATAGAGTCATGTCAATCTTATCTTCTTATAATGCACTACATCTATCTGTCAAGACTTACTCTACAATGCTCTTTTCAAAACCAGTAATCAGGTCAAATAAATTCCATAATTTGTTATCAAAGTTCACATCTAAATTTCCAGCAACCTATAGCTCATCGACCCGGATTTGACGGAGATGTACATACTTTTACAGCTAGATAATAATCTAATCATAAAGCTAATGCAAGAAAATAAGATTACTAGTTATTAACTAAATGTTATTACTTACTTTTACATAATTCATAAGCGCTGCAGTCTTTCTGACCATAAGGCAAATGACAACCTACACCAAAAAGAGACAAATAAGAAGTATATCGCGGATCTTTGAAATGATTGAAGCCATATAACATATGGATAGAAAAAAGAAACTACAGTAAGTTAGCTAATACGCAAACTAATGTATTGCAAGAGAGAGTACCTTGCTGAAATAGCCTGCCAGCAATGCACTATGAGGACGATTTGGTTCCAGAAAGGAAAAAAGCAAGTCCATCAGCTGCAAGATAAGCCAACAAATGAGATCTAGGGTAAGTGTGTAACAATAAAACATATTACAGATGCACAAAAGAATGAAAAGCATGAACTGCATTTGTGGGAAAGGTAAAATGAAGAAAGAACAAATATACCTCTTCGTCCTCCACCAAAGTCTTAAGAATAACATCAATTTCACATGTAAATATTTCACACGAGATGAATGGAAACCTAAGAAAAGAAAAAGAAATTATTATTAGCTAGAGAGAGAAAGAAATAATGGTAAGACAAGGCAACTCCAGTTAGAATCAAGGAAGCATATATTACTTGAAAGCACGTTTACTATCAGCATCATTCGGAGGTTCTTCAACAATGTACCGCAATAACTGCTCCACCTGAGCTTTATCCCTTAGACTGCAAACATTAATACCCAATCACTGAAACTTTCCAAAAAAAATACAAATGAAAACATGGGACTCAAACTGGCTTCCACATCCAGCATAGGCTTATCTGGTTCAACTTAACATTTAAATTGAGGGTAAATAAGTAAATTAGAGAAGGTAAAAAAAGCTTACAAATTAATGAGGCGGCTATTCAAAGCTTTGCATTCTTGAATAATTTCTTCCTCATCAAGAAGCTCTTCCAAGGTGAAGTTTTCTTTGTCTAATATCGTCTCCACCTATGTTCATAACATAACAAAAGAACATCAATACACAAGAAACACAAACAGCCTGAGAAACGAGTTCAAAGTAAGGAGCAAGAGAAAGGTCAAAGATCTACTTCTCGTCTCCTAATGTCTTCCTCTTCCCTGACAAGTCTAGTTCTATGCTTTGATAACTATGTTTTTCCAGTACAACGCATCAGAAATCAAACCACGAAACAAAGTAAAGCAGATAATGGAGCACAGAAGCACATACAATACCGGAAGAACAGAACACGTCAGAACTTATAAAAATCGGTCTAATCGGTCTAGGCCTAGTCGCCAAATCGAATATGACCGAAAAATTGGTCCAGACGGTAAAAAAATTCGATTTTTATTGGTACAGACGTTCGAAAAATCGGTCCAGACGATACAAAAATCGATTTTTATAGGTCTATACATTCAAAAGTTCGACTTAAGCACCCGCCTAAACAATTATCTAAAGTAAAACGCTTAACCACCGCCTAGCCATTTTTAGAACATCAGTAACAGGTAATGAATTATCCAGAAAACTGAAACAAAACCAAATCCAATTTTGGACCAGAAGCTGCATCAGTTTATCTCCAGACAATAAACCACAGAGAATGAACATAAAATCAATTTTAAGGATACAACTGAACATGAACCAAAAAAACAAAAAAAAAAAACAAAATCTCTGTTTAGCTCACCGGAGACGAAGCAGAGAGAGACGTGAGCTTCCAAAACATGGCTGCGAGGGAGGAGTGGAGCTGAAAAGCTTCGCCGTAGCTGAAGAAAGGAGGAGAACTCTGGCTAGATCCGTATCAGTGAATCTAGGCAATCGCTTCTTCGCGGCGATTTCGTATGTAAAAACCCTAAAACGATCAGTCAAAACAGGGAGATTGAGATTGAGATTGAGATCCTGAGAAGACGATGAGTTTTGAAAATTTGCATTAAACAAAGGGGAATAGTATAAATAAAACGAAGCGTATTATTAATTGTTTTTTTCTTTATCATCTAATAAAGGAACTTGACTGATTAAAACAAAAGGACTCTTAATTAAACTTGTTGTAATTTAAACTCGTGATTATTTCTTGGTCGTATCTGATGGTTTGTGGTGGTGGTTAGTCATGAAGACGGTGATTACTCTAGAACATGTTATGGTCTTATGGATATGTTATAAAAAAGTGTGTTTCACCAAGCACAGGTGACTTGTGATGTGATAAACATGACATTTATTTAAATAAAAGTCAAGCTCTTTTGCGTAATTATGTATACAGTTGGCAGATAATTATGTGAAACGGGATGAATAATAACCCAGTAATTTTTGTGGATAAGGATAGCAAATCAAAGTAGAATCTATTTCGTTCTTGTTGGTTTAAAGGCCAGTTTGAGCTTAAAACTAGCACTAGCCAAACTATGTAAATTAATTGAAATCATTATTGCATAAATTAAACCATCTTTATTGAAAATTAAAGTTATGTTTTCGAGAAGTATATTTCATCAAAATCCACTAATAAATAAAAAAACACTTTTTCAGAGAAAAAAAGATGAAAAGCTGTTGAACGTGGTTAAATACTTGAATTACAACATGGATGATGGAAGATAATGCAAAAGTAAAAATGGCTCAGCAACGCCAGCTCTTGGAATGGTTCTTCGTCGGAGAAGATGATCCAACAACTCTATCAACGAACTTTCTCAACCCCTTCTTCTTCTTCATCGACTTATCATCTTTCTTTCTCTCTTCCTCG
Organism: Moricandia arvensis; assembly: GCA_905132765.1. Lineage (NCBI taxonomy): Eukaryota > Viridiplantae > Streptophyta > Magnoliopsida > Brassicales > Brassicaceae > Moricandia > Moricandia arvensis. The sequence continues at coordinate 59,626 of CAJHQP010002394.1, forward strand.
AACCACAAACACAGCTTAAGAACTTGATCCTCCACGTTGTTTAGTCTCTCTAGCATACTTCCTTTCCTCGCAGTCTCTTCCATCACTTGCTGCATCGAACGGTACTGAACCTTCTTCTCTATGCTCCTCGGTGAAGACAGATCAAGTGACGATGGCTGAGTCCCACCACTAGACGATGGAGTAGATGGGCTCGAGCTTCCTTTCATCTCTTCTAGCTTTCTCACCATGATATCAATACGGTCTAATCTCGAAAGAATGGGTTCTTCTATGATAGTCATTGTTGATAATTAACAACGAGACAATGAGAAAAGCCAAACTCGTCTTCTCTATTTAAGCAAGGAACAGGAGACTGAAGACATGAACCACGCCACGTTCGATATTAAAGAGAGTTTCGAGAGTTAGTTAGGGTGTTACGCGTGTCATTCATGACGCGTGCTGGATCTATAGTTATCGGACACCACTTCTGTCTCATACGTCCAACATTTCTTATCTATAATCTAATCCTTATATGGATTATGTCGGAAACAAAAGATAATATTTTTAGTTTTTATTGCATTGTTGTTTGTTTCTTGTCCATGAGTTTATAAATTAACGAAATATATATACAGTGTGAATGTAAATAATGCCAGCCCATCTCCATAATGAAGCATTCAAAGGGATTATTCCGTGTTATCGAAACGCCCATACAGTGTAAATGCCAACCATAATCATTCAACCATTCATACTGAATGATTAAAACTGTTTTTATTAGATTTAATAAATTACGATTTTGTTATCATATAAGGTTATATCCACAAGCATATCTATGATCACAATGTCATTTTCTTGAACAATTTTATAGATATTTAACAGTTTACCCCGAAAAAATTATAGATATTTTTAAAAAATTATAGATATTTTTCAAAAATTCGCAAAATTAAAATTATTAAAAACAAAGAATTTAGTAAAATTTGTTTCATAATCCACATGTTACTACTATCCATGCCCATTCTCTGCAAGTATTCGATAAAATGCGTTGATATATTTTAAAATGAAAAATAAACCACACTTTTTAACATTATAATGAAAAGAGAAAATCAAATCATAGATACACATTATTTCATAATTTGACAGCTTTTCAAAACAAATTTAGGATTTCTAATGATAAAACACGATTCCTATTAATAATAGATAAACGATAAGTGAACTGAAACTTATGACATGGGACGAATAACCGCAGGAATAATATGAAACCATAACATCCAAAATATTTCAGAATCCGCAAACAAATGAAAAGCAAAACGAAGGTAGCTTGAATGCAACGTGGCTCCGCCACCTCCGATCAAGAACCCAATTACGAGAATTGAGTTCTGATGGAGACGAGACTAAGCTATAACACAAACAAGAATACCAAACTAATGTGATAATAAAACTAAAATTGTCTTTTGATTCCACTGCGGATGATAGAGTTCTGCTAAAGGTACTTTACTTGGCACCCTTCTTGACGGCAGCCTTGGTCACCTTGGCTCCGGTTGGGTCCTTCTTGTCAACGCTCTTGATGACACCGACTGCAACAGTCTGCCTCATGTCCCTGACAGCGAAACGACCCAATGGTGGGTACTCAGAGAATGTCTCAACAACCATGGGCTTCGTCGGAGTCATCTTCACCATACCAGCATCACCGTTCTTCAAAAACTTGGGCTCCTTCTCTATCTCCTTACCAGAACGCCTGTCAATCTTGGTGAGAATCTCTGAGAACTTGACAGCAATGTGGGAGGTGTGGCAGTCAAGAACTGGGGCGTAACCATTACCAATCTGACCAGGGTGGTTCATGATGATGACTTGGGAAGTGAAGTTGGCAGCACCCTTGGCAGGGTCATCCTTGGAGTTGGATGCAACATACCCACGCTTAAGATCCTTGACAGCAACATTCTTAACATTGAATCCCACGTTGTCACCTGGAAGTGCCTCCACAAGAGACTCGTGGTGCATCTCGACAGATTTAACCTCAGTTGTCAACCCTGATGGAGCGAATGTGACAACCATACCAGGCTTGAGCATACCAGTCTCAACACGACCCACTGGCACCGTTCCAATACCACCAATCTTGTAAACATCCTGAAGTGGAAGACGGAGGGGCTTGTCAGAGGGCCTCTTAGGCTCGTTGATCTGGTCAAGAGCCTCAAGGAGAGTTGGTCCCTTGTACCAGTCAAGGTTGGTGGACCTCTCAATCATGTTGTCACCCTCGAAACCAGAGATGGGGACGAATGGGATTTTGTCAGGGTTGTACCCAACCTTCTTCAAGTAGGAAGACACCTCCTTGATGATCTCATCGTACCTAGCCTTGGAGTATTTGGGGGTAGTGGCATCCATCTGGAAACACATACAAAATTACATATGTTAGCATCAAATGCTAATACAATAACAATAAGCAGACATAAATGAATAAATAGTTCACCTTGTTACAGCAGCAAATCATCTGCTTGACACCAAGAGTGAAAGCGAGAAGAGCATGCTCACGGGTCTGACCATCCTTGGAGATACCAGCTTCAAAACCACCAGTGGTGGAGTCAATAATGAGGACGGCACAATCAGCCTGGGAGGTACCAGTAATCATGTTCTTGATGAAATCACGATGTCCTGGGGCATCAATGACTGTGCAGTAGTACTTGGTGGTTTCGAACTTCCAAAGAGCAATGTCAATGGTGATACCACGCTCACGCTCGGCCTTAAGTTTGTCCAGAACCCATGCGTACTTGAAGGACCTCTTGTTCATCTCAGCAGCCTCCTTCTCGAACCTCTCAATGACACGCTTGTCAATACCTCCAAGCTTGTAGATCAAGTGACCAGTTGTGGTTGACTTTCCAGAGTCGACATGGCCAATGACCACAATGTTGATGTGAAACTTCTCTTTACCCATGGTTACTTTTCACGTAAATCTACAGAGATTATATCATATAGAAACGATCAATACAATAGACATGTATGAAACTTAAACAAAACACGTAAACATGTTCATCTTTCTCAAATCTATAAGCTGCTATCGGAGTCGAACCGATTTCTACCACAAAAAGAGTTTGTGGTGCTCTATCCACTGAGCTAAGCGAGCTATCATTCATGAAACATCAGGAGATTTGAGATGACCTACAGCAAACAATCCAAGAGTTTCTCCGACTTTAACACAAGTCTAAGTAAAACTGGAATCATTAAGCTACTCAACCATCTCCCGATTCTCAATACGAATCAAATGAATCTCAAAAATTAAATTAACCAGTTTCATCAGATAGATCCAACGAAAAATCACTCGAACAATAACAAACTATCATAACCAGATCGTTCCGATGAACAAGACTGATAATCTAAGAGGAAAATGTAATCCAATCGTTGATCTCGTCAATCAATAAGCTCAAAACAACTGATGCAAAGAATCACCAAGCTCACAGATATCGGGTACGTATCAGGCAATCTAAAACTATCTAGTAACAACAAGAATTGGATCTAAGAGATATATGTAAAGAAGCATTGTTTCAGCACAGATCGGATCGTAGATGCGTAGGAAAAGCTTTACCTCGGTGATATTCGCAAATGAGAAGAAGATACAGTGTCGCGGCTAGAATGTCAGCAGAGAAGGGGATACGTGTCTGTATATATAGTGGTGACTCGGAAGGGAGATAGGGCTTTAACATTATAACATAAATTACAATCATGCCCCGGCCGTCGTTAGTGGTTTTCTTTTTGTGGTGGGCCTTTGAGGTCGGTCATACATATCTTCGGGCTCAAGTTAGGTTGAATTCACAAGTGAGAATGTTCAGTTCACATTATTAAAAGAATAATTTGATTATTCTGTTCATTCCGAATAAATGGACTGCTATAAGGTAAATAATTACATAATATAGTATAAAATATTAACACAAACGTTAGCCTGGCCCATAAAGGCCCAAAACAGAGTGGTATTTATTTTTCAGGAGTTGCTATCCAAAGAGAATTTACTAAAAATATCCAATAATCTACTTGACAATGTTTATTTGGGAAACCCATTAGAATTAATTTTCCAAACCAATAAACTTGGAATGAAAATATACTAAGGTACATGGCGATAACATAACAGAAAATCTCCATAAAAGGTTCAGAAAATAACAAATCAAAAGCAAGAAGCAGAGAGTTTGAATGCTAAGTAGCTCCGCCACCTCCTATCAAGAACCCAATTACGAGAATTACGTTCTGACGGAGAAGAGACGAAGCTGCAACACAGACGAGTAACACCATACCAAACTAACAGAAACAAACAAAAGAAGTTTTTCAATTCATCAACGCTCGATGATGATAGACTAGTTCACTTGGCACCCTTCTTGACGGCAGCCTTGGTCACCTTGGCTCCGGTTGGGTCCTTCTTGTCCACACTCTTGATAACACCGACAGCCACTGTCTGCCTCATGTCCCTGACAGCGAAACGACCCAATGGTGGGTACTCAGAGAATGTCTCAACAACCATAGGCTTGGTCGGAGTCATCTTTACCATACCAGCATCACCATTCTTCAAAAACTTGGGCTCCTTCTCAATCTCCTTACCAGAACGCCTGTCAATCTTGGTGAGGATCTCAGAGAACTTGACAGCAATGTGGGAGGTGTGGCAATCAAGGACTGGAGCGTATCCATTTCCGATCTGACCCGGGTGGTTCATGATGATAACTTGGGAAGTGAAGTTAGCAGCTCCCTTGGCAGGGTCATCCTTGGAGTTGGATGCAACATACCCACGCTTAAGATCCTTGACAGCAACGTTCTTGACATTGAATCCCACGTTGTCACCTGGAAGTGCCTCCACAAGAGACTCGTGGTGCATCTCGACAGATTTAACCTCAGTGGTCAACCCTGAAGGAGCAAAGGTGACAACCATACCAGGCTTGAGCATACCAGTCTCAACACGACCCACTGGCACCGTTCCAATACCACCAATCTTGTAGACATCCTGAAGTGGCAGACGGAGGGGCTTGTCTGATGGCCTCTTGGGCTCGTTGATCTGGTCAAGAGCCTCAAGGAGAGTTGGTCCCTTGTACCAGTCAAGGTTTGTGGACCTCTCAATCATGTTGTCACCCTCAAAACCAGAGATGGGGACGAATGGGATTTTGTCGGGGTTGTACCCAACCTTCTTCAAGTAGGAAGACACCTCCTTGATGATCTCATCGTACCTGGCTTTGGAGTACTTGGGGGTCGTGGCATCCATCTGGATCAAGGAAACATACAAAAGTACACTCATTAGCATCAAACCAAAACATTATACTACAATAGTAACAATAAGCAATGAAACATGAGTAATTGGTTTACCTTGTTACAACAGCAAATCATCTGCTTGACACCAAGGGTGAAAGCAAGAAGAGCATGCTCACGGGTCTGACCATCCTTGGAAATACCAGCTTCAAAACCACCAGTGGTGGAGTCAATGATGAGGACAGCACAATCAGCCTGGGAGGTACCAGTAATCATGTTCTTGATGAAATCACGATGACCAGGAGCATCAATGACTGTGCAGTAATACTTGGTAGTCTCGAACTTCCAGAGAGCAATATCAATGGTGATACCACGCTCACGCTCAGCCTTAAGTTTGTCCAACACCCATGCGTACTTGAAGGACCTCTTGTTCATCTCAGCAGCCTCCTTCTCGAACCTCTCAATCACACGCTTGTCAATACCACCAAGCTTGTAGATCAAGTGACCAGTAGTAGTGGACTTTCCAGAGTCGACGTGGCCAATGACCACAATGTTGATGTGAAACTTCTCTTTACCCATGGCTACTTAGTAAATCTGCACAGATTAAATCATTTACAAATGATCAAAACAGTAGACATGAATTTAACAAAACAGTAAACATATATTCATTTAAAATTCAAAATTCTCAAAATGTTCATTGCCAAAGCTGCTATCGGATTCGAACCGATTTCTACCACAAAAAGAGTTCGTGGTGCTCTATCCACTGAGCTAAGCGAGCTATTATTCATAAAAATCAGGATCTACAGCAACCAATCTGTGTTTCCCGTCTTTAACACAAGATGAAGAGATCACAGGATTTGGTATGCTGCTTACGAATCGCCTGGTCCCCAATACAATCATACATCATGAAAACACGAGAACTTACTCACACAGATCCTAACTATCGCACAATGTATAAAATCTCAGAACAAGATGATCCGAAATTGAAATCAGCTGTGATGATTCGCTGTATAACGTTGATTTACTCAATAAACTACACCTAAACTGCGGATCAGAAATTGAAAACAATCTACGAACTAAGAGCAAAAATCAAAGAGATGCATCTAAAGAAGAATCAAGCTTACAAACAAACGAGAAGAATCACAAGTATTCCAGCAGAGATCGATAGAAGAATAAGAAATCGATCGGTAGATAAGCTTACCTAAGCAAAATGTTGCGGCTAGGTTGAAGAAAGATCGAGCTAAGGAATTGAAGTGAGTGGAGGGTGACGAGCCTTTTTATAATGGTGATGAGATAACGATAATTGTTAGGGTTTAGCATAATATCATATTTTGCCAATTGACAACCATACCCCTGCCCCGCAGCCAATAGGCCCAATACTCATTTGTTTGGGATCGGCCCTGTCTTATCTTTTGTCTTTCCCTAATGTCTACATACTTTATAAAACAGTCAATTTACCCCAAAAATATTAATAATCATTTAGTATACGAACCAAAAGGTTACTGTATGGACTATGGACGCAATGGCATATATGATTGTCTGAATGTTACTGTACCCAATGCTTTTGTTTAAAACTTGCAAAAAACTGAGAGAATTTATTTATTAGAACGTCTAACCAGCAAAAGCAAAACGTATCAACGTCAAAATCACAAGACCCCCAACAAAAGAACAAGCTACGCAAATCCGAGAGTACATTAAGCAATCAAATGACAAAAGTTCAAATGCAATGCGAATCCTCAGAGTCTTGGAGACACACCCAACACATGTCACAGCTCAAGCATCAGCAAACCTGCAACCAAACACAAGATTCAAACTCGAACCATAATACGAGTCAATGTAGATTTACTTCTACTCTTAATTCAGAGATTCAGACTATTAAGGTACCCTAGCTCAGAAAGCCTCAGGTGGGCCTGAACGTAATCAGAGAAAAAGGCTTCCTCGTCCTGTTTAAATTGTGACAAAGCAACGTTAGCTCTCCATACCAACTCCAGAAAAGAGACAAGTTTAGATAGAAAGGATGGCATTGCATACAGCAGCGTATTTCTCAACCAAAGAACGGAATGTGGGATCTTCCAACAGTGCCTTGTCAGAGACAAGTTGAATAAGACCTTCCTTCTCACCGCTCAAGAGTTCCCTGATCATATATATATTATCAGCATTGAATACTCTGGACTAATCTAACCTGAGAGTTGGGACACTTACTTGAAGTAAGAGTTGTCGAAAATAAGAGGGTTTGAAGTCCAGGGACCTTCAAATCCAGACCTATCCTTGTGGCATTTTCCCTGTGTTATCATAATTTCCAATCATTCATCAATATGTTGAATAGAACCAACAACAAAACACAAAGTGTTAAAGCAGTTACGAACCAGGGTGTGGGCACCAGATAAAGCGACAATGTCAATGTCAGATAAACCCATCTGCTTTTGAAAGACATCTCTCAAGTGGCTACAACCTTTGTTGGCATCAGGAAGACGACCGTCTGGAGGTGGCTGGGGCTTGTCCTGGAATCAAGATATGAATGTTAGTAACACGCAATCCACAAGCAGAGAGGAGAATGGCTACACTCTCAATACTTATTGACTAACCTCTCTTCCAGGGTGGAAAGGAATTTCAGGTCCACCAGTGACTTCAACGGCCACAACACCAGCAAGCTTAACAAAGGACATGGTGAGTTAGAATCAAAATCTTGGAGACATAATAACCAGTAACCAAACAGGGCTTTCTTTCTTTTTTATGAACATGTACCTGATAAAAATCAGCAAAAGAGATGGTAGGAAACTGGACCCTGATGGGCTCCAACAACCCAAGAGCAATCTGGAGGCCACTGTTGGCTTCATGAGCTTGCTCGGCGTTAAACCTCATTGTTCCGAAGGGACCTCCAGTCCTTGAAACACAATCGAATGTTCCAGCAGAGTGCCATCTACAGTTAAGCCAAGCCATGAGAAATCACAACACATCATAGATACTTGATGATATGGTACTAGTTTACTTACGCGAGGCGGACCATGATAGGTGCACAATGCTTCTCAGCAATCAAGCCTCTAAGCTTCCTCCTGCACTTCTCAATAGCCTTCTTGTAATCTTCGCTCACAGCTGGGTAGTTCTTCGTCATCTTTCCTTAAATCTGATACCAGTGCACAAATATATGATAAAATTTACTAACAGATCACATCCAAAAACAGGCGTTACACGTATGGATAACAAGCTGAGAATCATAAACAGCAAGAGCCTTTAAAAAATCTTCATACTAATGCAAGAACAAAATCAAATCAAATCGAATCACCAGTAAAACAGAATCAGCGACTAGAAAAAACAGATCACGAAGAGAACAAATCACAGGTTTAAGCTACAATCTTAAATAGCAAACTAGATCAAACAAACACCTATGGAGTGAGCTAAGGAAGCCTAAAACCCTCAAAACTTCAATAGATTCAGAAACTTAGTCACGAAACACAATGAGATCGAACCACAGAACGCAAAATGAGAGTCAAAACATCCAGATCTACCATGTTAAACACATCATTCGACTCAGATCAAGCCATGCATAACGATGATCCGATCCATTAAGAGATTAGAAAACAACGAATGAAAGGTAGAGGGAGAGTCTCTGTTTTACCTTTTTCGTGAGTGTGGCTGGTACGAGGTGAACACGAGTAATTGCTTTTAGAGAAGTCCAAATATATAGAGGGTCTGTTACGAGAAGGAAGAGAACATTCTATTAAACGCCGTCAGATCACGGAATCGTGTGGTCAATATTCGCCCAGCGCAATCGACGGTGAGGATTCAACACACGTGGTGGATTATCGGGAAAGAATAATCTTTAAAAAATAATTTACGTATACTTGGCGAGCTTCTATTGGAGGAAACATCTTTCGTATGGTGGGCCCACGTCAAAAAGGCCACGTTTGGATTTTGTTGGGATCGTCCGTTATTTCATTTTGTCACAGGTGTGAACGCGTCTCACGCACAAGTAGTTACTGACTGGTTTATAAATTGTGTAATTATGGATCGGTCCGACTTTGGTTTAATGAGTTATAAAATTTTGAACCGATACTGGTTTTCTCTATAGCTATTTCTTTTATTCGGTGGTTTTATTGTAGTTGTAAAGTAAGAATGGTAGGTAACACAAGTAGAAGAACCATGATTTAAAAGATTCTAATAGTTCTTGACAAATATAAAAAAGGTTCTAATAGCTCCCATGTTGACAAGAGATAGAAAAAAGAAAAAAAAATGGATTGAGAATGCAGATTTGCTAGATGTTTTTGTGAGTTTTAACAAGTATGTTAATTGACACACCTATCTTTCACATTCGCTCTCTTCACTTTGGTCCTTGGACAACCGTAAAGTGGCGTTTCTATAGTCTCTTTCTTGAAACATTTCAGTCTTTGACGACTAAGGGTGGGCTAAGAGATTTTGGAAGGCATGTGGTCACGGTGGCTGAAGTTGAATGGATTGGATAGTTTTAAAACGTGATTCTCTTTTGGTTTTATCTTGATACAATTTTCTTGATCCGAGTTAACAAAGAACATGGATGGAAGATGAAGGATTCTTGACATACAATGGTAGACATATGTTATGTGTAACGTACTCGGTATATAATATGGTACTTCGTATGAATTAACATAGAATATATCTGCATATTATTCACACCGACCAATTTATACAAGCTGAAGCTAAATCGACCATAATCAGCCTAATCGATCTACTTTCACCAAATTCCTACAAATATCTCAAACCAACGAGACATTTATGCTACTACCAATCTTATACGCCAACTATTGTTAATAACTTAAATATTTGGTAGTCTGATCTTTTAATAGTCGTGTTACTTTTCACTACATTCACTCTATCACTACTTGCACTATTTTTAATTCAAGTAAAGGATGAAAACTAATAAAATGAAGAAATTAAAAAGTGAAAGGGGAATATAGTAAAAAAAAATTCTGCATTTCTCCAACTGCAATTGCATATATAATTTAGCAAACTTTCTTTATCATGCAACTAGTTCGAGTTTTAATATATATAATGCCCAACTGTGTCGAAAAGTAATATTCTAGCTGTGAATACTCTTTGGTGATTTTTGGTGTTACAATATACAAAATGAACTTGGACCAAGCACTAGTCACCATCATTTCATATGCACATACTATATATATTTTAATGAATAAACTTGAAAACTTCCCTAAATAAAACCGTACTGGGACAAAAATCCAAACACGTCCTAGTTTTATGAATGCTGGTTCCTAAAAATTAATAAGCATTATCTCTCTAGAACCCATACATTTGTATAGATTATACGTTCCTTTCTAAATTTAAATAGTCTTAGCTATCAAGATAAATAACAATTTTAACTAATCTTCTCTAATGTTTCAAACAATTGTAGGATTGCAACTAGTATAAATTAATGTATCTTCACTCAAACGTTTGATATTAAAATCTAAGATATTTTTACAGTCCAAATTTATGATCAAAAGGGAATTGACTATGGTTAAATTTGCTGGACCAATACAATTACGACCAGGGAGACTGAACAACAAATATGGTACGTTTTACACGTAGATTACAAAACGTATTAGCGTTGTTGTCGTATCACCTTATCAATGGGGTTTTGTGTACGTATGTGTTATGTATATGTAATTAGTTAAAGACTTAAAATCATCAAATTATACCCATACGTTTTGTTTTGAGTGTTGTTTTCTTTTTCGGCAAGTTCTTAATTTGTAATGTTTGTCAAAAAATTGGTTTATTTGTTCTTTTTCACGGAAATAGGTTATACAGAATTTGAAAGTCGGGTAAAGCACGGAAGACTAATGAGGTAATACAGTTGGGACATCGAAGATAAAAAAAAATGAATTATCAAACCGGTAAGCAACATTCTTGATTATTTAAATACAACTAATAACACAAAGGAAGTTGATGAAGGGGTCCGTAAGGAATATAGTTTGCATGGAGGACCACAATGCACAATATGACAATAATACATGCTTAACCTTTTTTATTGGTACGCGACATGCTTTACGTTCATTTGATGTAGGTGAAAATATGGAGAAGAAACTCTACGTACAAAATGTTTATTATTATTTTCTAAAGTTACAAAATGTTTGCCAGCAAAAGAATGTCTACTTAATTTTAAACGTGTACACTTTTGAGATATAGCCAATGGCCTAGTGATTTCAACGAAATTTTTACAAACGCATAGATCGCGAGTTCGAGTTTCTGTCAACAGGTTGCTACTGAAACCTCTCCAAAAGATTTTGATAGTAGTTTGGTGGTAATCTTTCGAGGCTTAATGTGTACTTACATCAGTATTGGATTCGATTTATCTTAAAAACTAAATTATCATTATTTGATTAGTCTGAATTTGGGTTTAAAACATAAGTGGTTTACATTGTAGATCGTAACATATGATTAGTTCATCTTTGGCATTAGTCAGAAGATATTCTAAACTCGGATCAGACAGTGTAGTAATCAGTTCACTATATAAGATTTATCACAAAAAAAAATTCTAAAAGGTCTAAAAGGTCAAACACAGATCTAGAAGGTTTTACCGTTTTTTTAATATTTGTTACCGCAGGGGAGGAGTAGTTGTAACCTAACTAAGCCTTGTTGTAGACCTGTAGGTAAAAGAAATGCAATGGGGTTAATCAGTCAGCTACCTTGTAACACGTGACGCTATTCACTTTTTGAGTATGACTTTTAATGCTTCCGCGTAACAGAGCTAGAGCCAGCACCAGCAGCCGAAGCGCGCCGCAGTTTGACCACCGTTGGAACTTGGAACCATGCATAAAAACAAAAGCATACAAAACATGTGTAAATTCAATTCTCTTAAAAATAATCCATCTGGTGAGAGATACAAAAAAATAAAAAATAGTACTCTCTGTTTCTAAATAAATGTCACTTAAACACATTTCACACATATTAAGAAAATGAATAAATAAATGTATATTTATTTAAAAATAATATTTAAAAACATTCATTGGTTAGTTAAAAGGGTAAAAATAAAATTATATGGTAAAAATTGTATTGGAAATGTAAAATGACACTTATTTTAAAATAAGAAAAAAATGGTAAAATGACACTTATTTAAAAACGGAGGAAAAGTTCGCCAACAAATAGCGCGTGGAGTAAAAACGTGAGACCCACCATGACATCCTTTGTGTGTTTATAAAAATGAAAATCAAAACGGTGATTAATTGGCCGTCGTCGTCGTCCATATATATCAAAATATTAATCAAAGAAGTGACACTAATCAATCACCCAAATCTTTTTATCCAATATTCAGTCGCCACGTCAGATCGACGGTGCCGGTTCCGAACCGCCGGTAGATAGATGATAGTATTAAAACTAAACGTTGACTATCTACGTGGCACTAGTTAATTCGCTTCAATAGTAGCCGTAAGTTAATCTTACGCTCTTCATGACGTGGCTAATTCTGATTAGACGAGCATTGTAATGTACCGTAGACGTTGCCGCAGATAACCATTTGACGCTTCTCTCTTAAAAACTTTTTGATGAAGCTTTCTCTGTTTGTCATCACTAAGCTCTCTTTTTCTTTCTTCATTTCTCTTCTCTCGATCTTCCGTGTTGGGGTTTTCGTCTAAAGTTTCTGACTTTACGACGAGCAAGAGAAGAGGATTAAGAGAAGATCAAAGTGACAAGCGAATTGCTCTCTTCTCTGTCGTTTCCCCCGATGGGTTGTTTCGGGAGCAGTAAGAAATCGAGCAAACGATCGGAGACTAACAAATCGAAATACAACGATACTTCGAAACTTAGGAAGACACTCGGTGGTACAAGTGATAAGCGAGACGATCAGACTTCAGGTACAGAGTGATTTCGATGCATGTGTTCTATTTGCCGTATAACTGATTCTGGGTTTAGGGTTTGTGTTCTCTTAGAGGAGACATAGTCAAAGTTTTGATTTTTATTTTTTGGGTCTGTTGCCTTAAGTATTCGAATCTTTAATTGATTTGGTTAAGTTTAATGATGTCAATACTCTTTCCATGTGTTGTAGATTCCACAAAAGTCAGTCCATATCGAGATGGGAAGGTGGATCAGTTAGCTCTGGACGTGAAGGGTTTGAATTTAAACCACCAACCCACAGAGAAGAAAGCACAGACCTTTACATTCGAAGAGCTTAAGGTTGCCACTGGGAACTTTAGGTCGGATTGTTTTCTTGGTGAAGGTGGTTTTGGTAAAGTTTTCAAAGGAACTTTAGAGAAACTTGATCAGGTATACCCTTATCTTTTTTGAACAAGTTGGGTGTGATTGTCAGAGTTTTTGAAGAGCGTGGTGAAAATTCTTTGTGGATAGGTTGTTGCTATCAAGCAACTTGACCGTAATGGGGCTCAAGGAATCAGAGAGTTTGCGGTTGAGGTATTGACACTAAGCCTTGCTGACCATCCCAATCTTGTGAAGCTTATTGGGTTTTGCGCTGAGGGTGATCAGAGACTGTTGGTCTACGAGTACATGCCGCAAGGATCTCTTGAAGATCATTTACATGGTATGTCCTTAAACTCAACTTTACGCAAAAGGGTCTATTTCCTTATAAAACCAAAGGAACTTGAGGGTCTGATTGCTTGATTGAGTGAGAGAGGATTAAACCAAGGAGTGGGTTAATCCATAGTCTACAGCAGCCTATTCTTTGACTCTTTGTTGTTTGTCACTTTACTATCCTTTTTTCTCAGACCTCTTGCTTTGTCAATGATCTGACTTTCAATATTGTTTCTTACTGTTTGCAGATCTCCCTTCTGGTAAAAAACCACTTGATTGGAACACTCGGATGAAAATAGCAGCTGGTGCAGCAAGAGGACTAGAGTATCTGCATGATAGAATGAACCCCCCTGTGATCTACCGGGATCTTAAATGCTCGAATATCTTGCTTGGTGAAGACTATCAACCAAAACTATCAGACTTTGGGTTGGCTAAAGTTGGACCAAGTGGGGATAACACTCATGTCTCCACAAGGGTTATGGGAACATACGGATACTGTGCTCCTGACTATGCTATGACGGGTCAGCTCACGTTTAAATCTGATATATACAGTTTTGGAGTAGTCCTTCTGGAGCTTATCACTGGAAGGAAAGCAATTGATAGTACAAAAGACCGTAAAGATCAAAACTTGGTCGGATGGGTATGTTCTTCTGCCTGTTAGCAGTGTCTCTCAATGAGCTTGCAGAAACAACAACACTCATTTTGTTCTTTCTTACAGGCACGTCCATTGTTCAAAGACAGGAGGAACTTCTCGAAAATGGTTGATCCATTGCTTCAGGGACAATACCCCGTTAGAGGACTGTACCAAGCACTTGCAATCTCAGCAATGTGCGTTCAAGAGCAGCCAAACATGAGGCCTGTTGTATCAGACGTAGTCTTGGCCCTTAATTTTCTAGCCTCTTCTAAATATGATCCGGATAGTCCTAGCAGCAGGAGGAGGAGGAGCAGTTCTTTTCACAGAGATAGAGATGATGAAGAGATTAGACCAGACCTCCTCAAGGAAACAGAATCTGAAGTGTCTTCATAGGGAAGAGAGTGGTAAAAAACCAAATCTAGTTTTTTTGGCTGCACCAAAAGACAATGGGTGGATATATATAAAGACCAATTCAGTCACATTTTTAACATCTTCTCGTGGATGTACATCTTGACTCAGCCTCTGTTGTATGTAGCATGCTTCTTTTTCTGTGACAAATCATTTTGTTTTGGGACATACGTACATATATTAAAAAATAAACAAACATCTTTGTATATTCATGTATATATTTTCAGATTAGACCATGATGATGGTCCTGATTCTTTTTACAGAGATATAAATGGCAAGAAAGACCAGACCTCCTCAAGGAATCAGAATAAGAAGGGGGTCATAGGAAAAAAACTGTTAAAAAGTTCAAATCTAGTTTTTTTGGCTTCACCAATACAGTCACATTATTAATTTCTATTGTGGATGTAGAACAACAACAAACCATTTTGTTTTAAGATATAATCTCTCTCTTTCAATAAGATGTATGTTCTTAGATTTTCACACTTATTAAAAAAACATATAAAACTTTAGTTACCGATATATTATTTTTCGTTGTTATTATTTCTCATAATTTTCACCAATAAAATTGTAATAAACACTTTAAAATTTACAATATACATTAATTGTTGTATTGAAAATGTAAAAATTATATTTTTTTGAAATAATTTTTTTTTCTAACATAAACTTTTTGGGAAGAAGGGAATATTAAAAAAAACCAAACAACTGTGCATATAAATAAGGATCCTATAAATATGTAAATATGTTCTGATCCCATCATGATGGTGTTGATGATGATGCAAAATACTTGGCATCACGTGATGCACGTTTTCCCGCGCAAAGCCGTTAAGAATAAGCCGTTATATAACGAACGAAACTGATCGGAGAAAGGCTTCACAAATCTCTTCTCTTTGCTTTCGCGTTCCTCTGTTTCTACTGGATAGTGCTGACGATTCTTGGAAGAAAAGCTTCGAGAAAACACAACAATGACGGAAAGATCCTTCTCTCAGCTCCCGATCTCCTCTTCTCACGGTGGCAGGAGGATGATGAACACCAGGAGAGGAGTTTTCCCGGTGTCGGAGCACTGGATCCACGCGATTCCGGTGATCATCTTCCTCTGTTTCTTCACACTCTGGTTCTTCTCCCACTCAGGTTAGTAGTTCCTTTTTCCCTCAAACTTTCTCGAGAAAATGTGTCAAGAAAGTTGATCTCAAGATGGTGATTTTCGCAGTGAGATTGGATGAGGAGAGTGGAGAGATAATGTCAGTGCGTCTCCTCGAGAACTCCATGGCAGTGAGGAACGAGTCTCATGTGAGTTTGGCGATTCTTGCTTCCTCCGCAGTCTCACCATCCTCTGCTAATCAGACTCTGAGTTCTCATCACAACGCAACGCAATCGCACAACGTGACCGCGAAGCCTGAGGTTCGTCAACGGGAAGAAACAAAGGCAAAAGGGAAGAATAAGAAGAAGAAGAACAATGGTAGAAAAGAGAAGATGGAGAAAGATGTTAACAAGTCCAAATCGGTGAAGAAAGCTAAGAAGTCACTCGCCGGTTAAGACCTCTGATCACCGGATATAAGCTCTTCACGGTGAGACTCTTTCACTGATGATGTGATTCTTGAGTTTGTTGTGATGATGATGATCTTCTATAAGTCTTGTTTTTTTTACTATGATTTTTTTTCTTCATCAGTTTTTTTTTATGTGGTTACATCACTTGTTAAAATGAACTTAGCTTAATAGAAAAGGTCTTACAGAATATTACTGCAATTGCTAGAACATATGTTCTCACATTCACCACTTTCACATTAAACTAAAACACGATACAATCATGGCTGACACTGAGATTTAAGAGGTTTTTTTTTTTAACAACTATCTTTATTAATTCATACAATGTAAACATTACATAAAAAAGACAAATTATAATAAGATATACATTGAATTACATACATAATATGCAAAAACAACTCATAGAAAGTAACATTTGAAGACGCCTTTGAGCAAGAAGCTTCTTTTGTTATCCAAGCTTCATACAAAGTATCAAGTTTGTCGGTTGTCTTCTGCATATTCACGTTTGACCTCGTACGATTTTCATGTTTGGCTATCATCCATAAGATGAAACTCCAAATCTTATATCGTAACATAACTATTGTAAACATCAATTCCTTTTGTTGTATAATATTGGCCAATTCCCATTTCAGATTTAACCATCTCTTTTGATAAAGAATCCAATATACTGATTCTTTCGATGAAAATAGAAACTGAAATTGCCAATTTTCAACGATTATACCAACATCGCCATACAACAAAAGGAGTGCATCTTGAGTTTGAAACCATCGTTCTTTCTTTAGTAGTTTCAATGATTTCATCGATGATTCTGTTTTGCTCATATTCCTTTGCGGTTGCATCACCATAACCAATCCACAACTTTGATTTTGAAAAACCCAATATACTGATTTTTCCAACAGAAACCAAGACTGAGATTGTCCATCATCTTCAATATCCCCGACTGTAACACACCATGGTGGCACCTCTCGCACTGATTCATTAGTTCTTCATGAATATGATATGCTCGGATCCCAAATTCGTTGATCATAACACCATGTAACTCTTTGGGAATGAAATTGGACATCGTAAAGGATCGAAGTGTCCTTCACGGAGATTACGGGTTCAACTTGGGTGAAATCAAAACATTGAAATACTTCCAAAAAGAACCATAAATGAAAATCTCCGTAATTGGAGGAAATGGTACAGAAAGATTTGCCATCAACTCTTGTACCATAATGATAATTTTCAATGAAAAGTTGATCGCAAATACCTCTTTCATCAAAATGAATAATCGAGAGTGGCATAGAGACATACTCAGCATCACAAATGAAATCAAAGTACAGAGCCACCGGCAACGCCGGCGACCCAAACCTTATCGCCTTTTTGATTGCTTGTTGAGGGAGCGGTTTTGTAGTGATGAGAAACGGATTCAGATTTAAGAGGTTTATGCGAGATTTTAACTAATTTTCATTTTACAGGTTGAATAGTTTAATTTTTTTGTTTTGAAACCTATGTTTATATAGTTTTTTTGCAAAAAAATTGTCAATGTTTCACATGCTTAGCATGGTCCAGAATACAATGACAAAGCAAAAACGAGAAAAAAAAAATTAGATCTCTTTCTTCGGCAACAAGGATAGAAACGAGTCTCTAATATCTATGGGTGTGTATCCATCCATGTATATCAATGCCTCATAAGGTCAGGGTAGTTAACGGGCCCATTACGAACTTTGGGTTATATTACGGGCCCAATAAGGTAGTTTACGACTTAACGTTCTCTCTGTACTTGAGAACTCCACGTCATCGATCCGCATATTAACTTAACGAAGTAAGAGCCGTCAGATCAAACAATCAACGGATGAAATGAAAAGCACGCGGATCGTCACTAATTACATATACAGATATTCACCAGTCATGTAAAATCGACAAATCTCATTTGCTGTAATCTCAGATCTAGAGAAACGATGTCAGGAAGAGGAAAGGGAGGAAAGGGATTAGGAAAAGGAGGAGCGAAGAGGCACAGGAAGGTGCTTAGGGATAACATCCAAGGCATCACCAAGCCTGCGATTCGCCGTCTTGCTCGTAGAGGTGGTGTCAAGCGTATAAGCGGTTTGATCTACGAGGAGACAAGAGGTGTGCTCAAGATCTTCCTCGAGAATGTAATTCGCGACGCCGTCACTTACACTGAGCACGCAAGGAGGAAGACGGTTACTGCTATGGATGTGGTCTATGCTTTGAAGAGGCAAGGACGTACTCTCTACGGATTCGGCGGTTAATCGATGTTCTTGTTTGGGCACTGTGTAGTAGAAGCTAAACCAGGGGTTACTTAGTATTGTCTTTTAGCTTTTGTGGTGTGTTTATCTTCGTTAGCTACTGTGATCGTATTGTAGCTTAAATCTTAGCAAATCTTAAATGGAAGATTGAACTATTTGATCTTATAAACCATGATGAATGCAACACATGTCTTGGTTTCGATGGGTATCTGCTTCAACACCTTTAGCCCAAGCAGGCAAAGTGTTTAACTTTAACGACTTAGAACCATTAGTTTGCTTATCCCTCATGTCTCCACCTTCTTTTCCCATTCATCTTCCACTACACAAAAGAGAAAAAACTTCTCAGTTAGACTAAAAAAAGAAATGTAGTTCGTAACTGAAGTTGAACGATTATTGATAATAAAGGATCAGACTTTGTTCATTCAAAAAGAAAAAAGGATCAGACTTTGTTCATCGAAAAAGCAAAAGGATCAGACTTTGTTCATTCAAAAAGAAAAAGGATCAGACTTTGTTCTTAGAGTTTAATGGCTTGAATCTTTCCCGGAAAGTGACACCTGATGGGAATACGATCATAACAAGTTATATTGCAATTAAGTCCTCGTATTCTATTTGTAATTCGTAAAGTGCTTATTCTTCGTGTTATACTTATGGGTTGCATGTATAAGTTCTATAGATTTCGGTGGCATTCTGTTAATTCTAGGTGAATATTTGGGCCCCCAATATTTTGCTCTAAGGAAGCATTAAGAGTCCAACGTAAATGGGCCGGTTGGGCTATGCCACGTCACGCACCCACGTCGATCGCATGGGATTAGGCTCTTCCACTCCAGTTTGTACACCTGGTGCATTATTAATGGTTAAGGAAAAATAAGAAGGTGCTTTTCAATTTGGAAAGAAATAATAGTGTGAGAAAAAAAGATTATCTTCCTAATTTACTAAGTTGAATTTGAATGACAAAATCCAACTGTCAGATAAAATAATCTATATATTTGCTAATATTTATATTTTATACAACCATTAATGTTGAATACACAAGAAACAAAAAAAAAATATGTAGAAGTATATCTACTATTTATGGAAGTATATCTATGCTATTTTACACATGGCATTTACAAAGGATTTTAAAAAAAAAATCTGAGTAAGGACATGCAATATATGGTAAAAAATAATATAATAGAAATATATTAATGAGAATGGAAGATAATAATTTTCCCAATTTTGTAAAAAATCTATGTTGACTAAGTGGACTCTGAAAAAAAATCAATTTAAATGGCTTGCATGGCCTCCAGTTTCAGATGGTCTGAAAGATGGTCTGAAAGGAAGGTTTTGTCTTGTCCGATTTTTTCTCCACCTTGTGCAATAAGGTTCTTTCTTTCATCCTCTATGCACATATTATAGAACATGTCCTATTCATTATTACAAATCCTAGTGTTCTTTTCCTATGCTGGGAATGGTTGATCTTTGTACAGAATAGTTGATATATGGTTCATGTCGTGTTAAGAACGTTCGTTTTATGAAGTGTTTTGACTGGTGTTGATAGATGCATTTACTGGTTAATGTTTCATGTCATTAAGAATGTTCAATCCATGAATGAGGTTTTGATTAAGGTTGAAATGTATGGATTCAGATGCATTAAAGTTCTACTCCTTATAGTTCTGTGTTTTATTTAACTATTGGTTCATAGTTATGGGATTTGATTGAGGTTGAAATATATAGCTTCAGATGCATTAATGTCTACTATTAATATGGTTCATGTCATTAAGATTGTTAAATCCATGAAGGGTTTTGATTAGGTTGAAATGTTTGGCTTCAGATGCATTCTTAATATGTTTCATGTCGTTAAAAATGTTACTCCCTCACCATCTTCAATCCTTCGTTTCAGGTCAATCAACCATTTGTAATCTCTCAACCATTTGGGTGATCAAATCATAATATATGCAAAATGTCAAGTAATATGAATGTACAGCCTCTTATCATTCCTCATATCCCTATAAGTTTCAGTATTGTCAATCTATAGCTTTCTACAGTTTATACTCTTTGTCATTCCTCTGACTAGTGTTTTAACTCACAATGATATTATTCTCAGTCTTCATCTTCACTCACCGGTTCTACCTCTAATCCACCAGACGGTTCAGGGAGAACGTTCCCTTCTCCTTACTCTCTTCAGTTTGGGTCAGTGCCTCCCATTTTTAATCCTGACGGTGAGTAGATTTTTCTCCACTCTTTCAAAAGCTCCTTCTTCCGAGTTTATGCATTTTGGTTTGTTTTCTTTGTTGTATAGGATCTATTCAGGACATTTATGATCTTGAAAGAAACTTTTATGTTTCCAACCCAGACTGTACATCGAGAATCTCAGGTCTAAATGTTATTCCTTCTCCTAGATTCTATAGTAAAACACTTAACATGTTTGGTGATTCTATTCTTTTCACCATTGGTTAATTGTTTTTACAGTGCCTAGTTTGGGAGCTTCTCCAGCTTTGGTGAATGCCTCCAGCTCTCGAGCACCACCGCCGAGCTCTATGGGGAATATGGCTGGTGGAGGCTCAATGAGCAGGGCTTTGAGCTCTGGTGGAGGTATCCCGAGTCAAGGTTCTCGGCTAGGAAGTACTGAACCAAATCGAATGATGAGTGGTGTCGCTCAACAACATGGTAGTACTTCATGACTCATATCCTTTTCTTTGTTGTTGTTTGTTTATGTTCATCATGTGTGCACTTGCTTTTATATTCTTCTCATTTTTGTCTGCATTGTAGGATCTCCACAGGTGTATTCTATGCCTGGAAGTACCTACCCTGTTGCTGGGGGACATTCCCAAACTCAGGTTCAAGCAATGAACAGCCTAAGCTCTATGAGTGATGTGAACTCCTACTACAGTCCTCAGTTCCAACCGGGTAAGTAATAAAATAATACCCTTCTGATTCTCTCTTCTTTCTCTTTTTTTTTGATCAGTTTGAATCAAATATTAACTTCCACTCTTTAAAAAAAAAAAAAAAATTCTTAGGAGCTGGAATGAAACAAGTCCTTATTGGACTC
Organism: Moricandia arvensis; assembly: GCA_905132765.1. NCBI lineage: Eukaryota > Viridiplantae > Streptophyta > Magnoliopsida > Brassicales > Brassicaceae > Moricandia > Moricandia arvensis. The sequence continues at coordinate 81,161 of CAJHQP010002394.1, forward strand.
AGCCCCATGTATCAGCCAAAGCAAGAGTCCAACATTCAGAATGAAGATTTTCCTCCATTGCCTGGATATACAGGTCCCCTTTTTGTCTGAATTTTATATTTAGAGAGTGATTTTGTGATCATTTCCCTGCTGAATTATTATTAATCATCTTCATGATCTAGTGTGATGCTACCCTCATGAATCCTCATAATGTTTCCTAGTACATAATTTACTTACTTGTTTTAAACTTTCTGACATGTTCATGGCAGCTGCATATCCAGATTATTTGTTGTTCTTATAATGAGATAACAAGATTAACAAGATTAGTCGGTTGTATTACAGGTAGTAATACTGTTTATCCAATGGATTTGCAGCATAAAGAACCAATGATGCAATCTCAACAATCATATGTGAGTTTTAGCTTGTTAATAAATGCCATTTGGTTTGCTTTCTTTTCTTCCATTGAAGGTTTTACTCACCAATGTTTATTTTATCCTCTATTGTTCTTTCTAAACCATTTGATTGGTTTCAGACTGTTGGATCTTCGAGCATTGCAACAAGACCTGTGAATGCTGCAGTGGGTTATGGCCAGCCCCTCCAGCACCATCAGAACACGTCCCAGTACCGCGGGCAGAAGCTGCCAGCTATTGGCCAACCCTTGAGAGAGGTGAGATCAGAACCAGTGCAAAGGACGACACAGTCAAACCCTGACCCGTTTCGCATGCTCGCTTTGCTTAATGTGATAAACAATACCAACCCTGACGCGACTACTTTGGCAATTGGGTTGGACTTGACTGCAATGGGGTTAGATATGACCTCAAAAGAAGATCTTTATAAGACTTTCGCCTCGCCTTGGGCTAATAAACCCCTTACAGATGGTCTTGAGTTCACTCTACCGGAGTGTTACAACGTACCAATACCACCTCCACATGTATGTCACATCACTCTCTCATAAGTAACATCATTCACGTATCATTAGCTATATATATATATATATATATAATTTTCAATTTTTTTTTTGTGTGTGGATGCAGAAATGGATGTTTAGAATTTTTAAGCTGGAAACATTGTTTTACATATTCTACAGGTAAATATATTTTTGTAACTGTGTTACTTGTTGATGCCCTTGTCATAAGAACCATAACGATTTTTTTTTTCTCATGCAGCATGCCCAAAGATGAGGCGCAGCTAAACGCAGCAGATGAACTGTAATGCCCTTTTGCTTCTCCATGATATTTGCAATGCATTGAAGGATAATGCAGCATAACTTTTTTTTTTCTTTCTTTTGCAGTTACAACAAGGGTTGGCTCTACCATAAAGAACACAAGTGTTGGTTCATTCGAATCGGGGAACCTCTTGTGAAAACAAATTCTTATGAAAGAGGAACTTATGAATTTTTTGATCCAGAGAAATTTGAGTGCGTTCGAAAGGTGAGTACATTACATTACATCCAAGTTCTGCTCATTGGTTATGTTTTTTTTCTTTCATTTGGCGTCTGAAGAACATCCAAAAACCATCTTGTTGCAGGAAAATGTATTTATTTATTATGAGATGCTGGAAAAGAGGCCGTCTCTACCTCAACACCGAGTGTAAATTTATCTGTTATTGAGTATCTATGATGTAAAAATCCATGTGTTAGTGGAGTTCATAGATCAGGAACCAGTTTCCATTATGTTACTTTTCTAGAACTTGAGCCTTTTTTGGTTCATTTATCACCCACCTAATGACTTTTCTTTTTGCTGGTGATCATATGTTGCTGAAACTTCTTCAAGCTTAAATGAATGCATATCTCTTTCCCATTAGCTTTTTTTTATTGGGGTTCATTTATCACCTAGTAACTTTTTGTTGGTGATCATATGTGTCTGAAACTTCTTCAAACGTGAGTTCCTTTATCACAGCCATCATCTGTTTCTTGGCCTTGCTCTATGTTAGGATTTGGGTTATTAATGTGACATTTAGAATATGATTCGAAGCAAGAAAGTGCATTATATTAGTTACAAAAAGGTGCATTATTGTTGGCTCATTTTTAATGTGATGGTATTTATGTTTATTTTTGCAACATTTTACTCTACACTACAAGATAAAAAATATGGATAAAACCCGTAATAAAGTGTACAAACTTAAGATACACAACAAAGTTTTTCGTTGAATGCCTCCTTAATTCTTCCTGTTGTATAACTTTTCGCAACTAGATGCTCTTTTTGTTTTTTTTAGTGTCTCATCATCTGCAAGAACTTTTGCTTCTGATACTCATCTACATCCCATATATTACTTGCTTCCCAGATGGAAAACAACAAAGGAACTAGGTTTAATATTTACAAAATGCATTTAATTCTCCATCCATTAATGTTCTCCACACTACATGCATGTTTTTTTTGTTTAAAATTTGGCACACTACATGCATGTTCCATGGCTTCAGTAATATGTCTGAGATATTCTAATCTCTATTGATGGCAGCAGCATGGAATGATAACCAACTGACACGTTATAATAGAACACAGAGTTTGTAACAGGATATTGAACATAACTGAAGAGACTGAGGAGCAATGGACGTTATATTAATATACTGATGCATCAAATTGAATTTTTATAACATTACATAGTTTCTCTTACCAACTCATTCAAAAGCTGCAATGTAAGAGTTTCTTTAACACTACTGTACTAAAAAACTAGCATTAATTTTCGAAAACATGGGATTTCACAAGTCTTCGACCAATATGTATAGAGTCATCCACAACAACAAGTAACAAATTATTTCGGTGCAATAAATATAATTTCATTTGAAAAAATAAAAGACAAACAACGTGTTAGATAAAAGTGACTTCCTACGAATAAAAAAGCATGCAAGTAGGCACAATTAATTCAGTTCAACCACTTAAGTACGTATGATTTTACATCATTCGATCGTTTGCATAAGGTCCTACACTTCTTCATACCATAATCATCCGCCACTTCGTTTATTTCTTAGCGACCATCACGTTATATATTTTTAATACTACAAACATTGTTTTTAGCTTTTGTTAATTTGCATTGACAAAGTAAATAATATTAGGGCATATATATCAAATGTTTTCACGATTTTCTTTTGAGTACGTTAGAAAGGAAATGTTAAAGCCCTGATTCTATTGTCAAAGATAAGTAATTGGGAAAATCATTATAAATTTTTGTGAAGTTGGTTGAGAATAGATATGGGACCAGAAACGGGTGCTGAAATCAAATGGGAATTGAATGTGTTCACACCAAACAAGCTTTCTAAATCTAAATCTAAATCTAAATCTAAATCTGAATCTAAACCTTTTTCCCTGTAAATTAGAGCTATTTTAGAAAGCTGACACAAAATTATACAGCAGCCCTCAAGCAGAGATTAAGACAATATCATGAACACCAGATTATCATTATTTTTATAGAAATTTCACAATGATGTTCATATACAGAATTTACATAGTTATAATTTAAAGGAAAAATCTTTGAGTTCCAAGATAAACCTTGTTGAAGATGAGTAAAAAACACATTACAAAAGGATAACATATAAAGATATTGACAATATGTCATACTATAACAACTAAAGTTTAAAAAAAGAAACAAACTACTAAAGTTAAAAAAAAAAAAAAAAAAAAAAACTAAAGTTGGAGAGAGTAGCATGAACATGTAGCAGCAAATGTGAGTCCGTGCAAGCTTTACTTACTAATACAGAGGGGGGAGAATTTAAAATAAATGTTATATCATAAAAATAAATAAAAGGTAACACTACAACATGATGCCTTCTTGTTGTATTATTATTCACAAAAGAACACAATAACCAACTTATTACAATAAAAAACAATTTTTAAAAAAGTATGAGACAAAACTATATCGCAGTTTCTCTGTCATTCATATTTTCTTTCCTATCCAATTAAAAAAAAAAAAAACAAATATCGTAACCAAACACAATCCAAATAATTCTAAAAATGAAAGTAAAAAGATACTAGTTTACCTTTTTATACGGTTTGAAATAATTGTATGTATTTTGATTATTACAAGAAAACATGTCACATAACCACCTCTTTGAGCTTGAAAGCATCATGATCATCTTCTTCACGAATCCAACCATACTTCTCAAGAAAAGGATTCACAATAGATTTTGGAGGGTACTGATCAATGCAATGGTTCCAAACATTCCCTACAGATTCTCCAACGTTAAGATCTCTCACAACCTCCCAAACGCAGCTATTGCACTTGAAACCTGCCCCAAAGCTTATCATGAACACTCTATCTCCTCTTCTCAGCCTCTTCTTAGCTTCCATGTACCCCAAAACATACCACAAGCTACTCGCTGACGTGTTACCAAACCGGTGTAACGTCATCCTCGCCGGTTCAAGATCGTATTCAGACAAGTCGAGGCTATAACCTATTGCGTCTATAACCGCTTTACCTCCCGTGTGAATACAGAAATGGTCAATACCGGTCTTGAAGTTAACCCCTGCCTTTGGAGCTGCCTGAGCCATTGCCGTGGAGCCTTTGCTAGGGCTTCCACGAAGCTTCTTGAGAAAAAGACTTAACATGAATCTAAAGAGCTCGGTCACGGGAAGGATCTTGGGAGTGATGACTTTGAGATTGTCTACGAAGGCACGAGTCGCTGCTTTTGGAAGAGTCTTGTCTAAGTAGATACCGACACGGCCTAGCTCGTCTTCTTTTTGGACACATGCATTGTATGAATCTTCTCTAGCTCCATGGTGCGTTCGTACCAAACACTTTAGCTTAAACATGGCTCTCCCGCTCAGAGAACGTTTGTTAGTCAAGAGAACGGCGCAGCCACCGGACCGGAACAAGCAGTTAGCTAGGATCATAGACCGGTTGTTTCCGTTGTACCAGTTCTGACTAAGTGACTCTGAGGTTACAACAAGAGCAAGCTTGTTCTTGTAGGTTTTGAAGATGTTTTTAACGATATCTATGGAGATAACACTAGCGCTACATCCCATTGCCGTTAAGTTGAATACCTACAAATAGCATTTAAATCAAATTTTATTCAAAGAATAAATACTACATTAAAAGATTTTTTAAAAAATAGTATTCATTAATATATATATATATATATATATATATATATTTTTTTTTTAAAAAATTTAGTGATTAAAATTTAGGATTTAATATTTAAGAGTATGATTAATGTTTAGGATGCATGGTAATTTAGTGTTTTATTGATTAATAATACTTTCTCCATTTTATTATAAGTGTCATTTTGATATTTCACATAAATTGAAAATATCATATAATAGATTAATATATTTTATTTAGTGTGATTAATTAAATAAAAATAATTTTAATAAAAATCTGTTAGTAATTCGTAAAAAATAAATTTAATGTACAAAATTGCATTGAAATTGTAGAATGATATTTTTTTTCAAACAAAAAAATAAATTTAAAGTGACACTTAATATGAAACATGAGAGTATTAATTTAAAGATTTTTCTGTTGTTATTTTGTGATAAAAAAACTAAAAATTGGTATTTATGAGATTTGACCTACTTTTATGTCTTCTCTCATTTTGTAGTGGTTAATGATTCTTGCAGATAACGAAGGTGTTGAGTTGAGCATCGCGACGTTAACTACAAGGACATCGATATCCTTAGGTGAGACTTTGTTTCTCTCGAGGAGTTTCTCGACCGTGTCTATGTAAAACTCTTCCATCTCCGAGAGGGCATCTTGTTGAGTAGGACACTCTTCACGGCCTTCAAAGAAGAGCCTCGGTGCGTACGTTTGCTCTCCGATCCCTGAACTAACGATGGCTTTGAGGAGGAACTTGTACTCGTTGAGCCTAAGGTGTTTGTTTCGAAGCATGATCTCACCGCTGAACTGAGTACTCACCATACGATCATCAGAAGGTTTGTGACATTGGTAGTCCAAGATGTAGCAGTTTTGATCTCTCTTGGAGTCTATGTGTTTCCAGATCTTGAAGATGAGGTAAGAGATAAGAAGAGAAGAGAGGATACATAGAAGATCCATTATTTTTATATTTATTTTATTAGAAAAAAGTTGGGTTTTATGAAGAAGTAATGATGGTGTGTTGTGTATTTAAAACTGCATGAAGATGTAGCTAAGATTGTTGTGGGATTATATAAAGAAGACAATGAGACAGAAAGAGACAGCTCTCGTTTCTGACAACTCATCGTGTCCAAAG